>SJYC01065195.1:0-87477 GCA_006408675.1 Madoqua kirkii
GCTTTAAGCCAACTTTTTCACTCTCCTCTTTCACTTTCATCAAGAGGCTTTTTAGTTCCTCTTCACTTTCTGCCATAAGGGTGGTGTCATCTGCATATCTGAGGTTATTGGTATTTCTCCTGGCAAACCTGTGTTACCTCAATTTAAATATAAACAGTAGTGTGTGTGTGTGTATTTCTAAGCAACTCTAGGGTCAGAGAAGTGGTCATAATGAAAATGATTGAATGTTTAGAAGTAAATAATAATGAGTTCATTGTATATCAAAATATATAGGATGCTGCTAAAGTGATACTTGGAGGGAAATTTATAACCTTCATTGCAATGTTAGGAAATTAGAAAAGTTGCAAATTAAAGAGCCAAAAGAGTTAACTCAAGAACTTTGAAATAATGCATATAAGAATAGAAATTAATAGAAAACAAAGACACAATTGTGATAATCCGTGAAGCCAAGACCTGGCCTCCTGAAGTAAATGAATAAAATACATTAAGTTCTGGCAAGACTGAGATAATACTACTGCTCATGTGCCACAGACTTCCGTGTGCCTTATGTTTAATTCACTTATAGGCCAAAACAAACTAAGAGACAGGTAAGTGTAATATTTTACCACATAGCTACTCGTGCGCCATGGGACCTGAGTGACATTCCTCTGTTGTAGGACACTTCATTTTTTATGACAAATGTAAATTTGTTTTAAAAATGCAACAAAAGCATAAGTGATTTGAAAAGGATGGAAAACTTATGGATGAAGTATAATTTTACATAATTATGTATAATTACTAGGGCAGGTAAAATAAAACTTAAAAATGGAAGAAACAAATTTGGCAAAAAGGAGAATGTCTTAAAGTAACAACCTGAAAAGAGATGATGGTTCCTGGCAGTCAAGGTTAATGTGGAAATGGGTATTTCCTGGCAAAAGGGATGAGCTGTATGAAATGATGTCATTGGGTGCAGCATTCAGGCTAGAGTCTTGTTTTCAGGGTGGAGGTAAGCCTTTGACCTGGCTTATGCATTAATACATCAGCGTCTGTTCAGATGCCGGTGATGAGTGGCTCGTCATCGTTTGTTAGCCCCCTGGGGAGGCTCAGAGCCCCCTGGAACTCCCTGGGGCTGAGGATGTGGGGGTTATTTAGAGGACAATTTATCCATGCTGCCCAGACACCGTGTGCCGCCTCGGGGAGGTTTTCTTCCAGTGCTCTAACAGGGAAGTTTTCTCCCCAGAACAAACACCGGTCCCTCAGCTTGTGCACATTTTCCAAGACCGGTTAGTAGTCTAGCCTCAGGCTCTTCTGAGGGTCCCAGGTAGCATCAAGGCTGATAGAGCCTCTGGACAGGAATTCAAAGGGTTCCTCCTTGGAAACAGAGGTCCTGCCTCTCTGCCCCCTGAGGAAATCACAGTGGCAGTCCCTGGCAATCGACAGCCAGGTGTCCCAGAGGCTAGCTGAAAAGTGAGTTCCCCTGAGGGTCAGCACCTGCAGAGATTCAGACTTGGTGTTTCTCTTAAGAGTCTGGCCTCCTCTGAGCCTTCCAGTAGTACCCTGTGTCAAGATGGATTCAGAGGAAGGAGAGATCAAGCTTCCAGTAACACCAGCTGCTCTCATTAAAGTCCAGCTTCCTGGCCCCTCCCAGTGCCCGACTCTCAGCCCAGTGAGGGCTTTGTGAGATGGCCTTTGGGGATAGGTCCTGTGGCAGGAGCTTCATGGCGCCCAAGCCCTGTGGATCTCTGAGGGGCCGTCTCCAGGGGAAGACCAGAGGCAGGGGAGGAGCAGGGTCCAGCAGCTGTGGGAGGGGTGAGATGCCTCCCTGGGAGGCGGGAGCATCGTGGGGCCTGTGAGCTTGGGGTGATGGTGGGGCCTCTGAAGCACAGCTAGTCATTCACAGCCTAGCATCCGGCCTGTGTATACCTCCCTGGGGAAGTTCTTGTTTTTGTGTTGTCATCTCCCTCAAGAATGAAAATTGACCTCGGTTTGGGAGTTTTTCTCCCAAATTTACCTCTTTAATAACATTTCTGAACCAGAGGTAAACTCGGGATCTCTGCTCTGCACATGGCAGGTAATGCTCCATCCCTGATCTGTATAGAATTCCCACCACAATGATCATTTCATTTCTCCTGAGCTTTTAAAAACATCCTAAATAATATTAGATGGCTTTCCACGGTGGCTCAGATGGTAAAGAATCTGCCTGCAGTGCAGGAGACCCAGGTTTGATCCCTCGGTCAGGAAGATCCCCTGGAGAAGGGAATGACAACTCCCTCCAGTTTTCTTGCCTGGAGAATCCCATGGACAGAGGAGCCTGTCATAGGTGCTAAATCATAGGTGCTAAATAGACAGAAAGCAAAGTCTAAAAACTTACTAAATATTACATCAGAATGCTAAAATATTCCATCATAGATTTGTCAGTTTTCTCCTGGAAGTTTCTAGGCTTTGCTTTATGTCTGCTTAGCACCTATGTTAGGTACATATAGGTTCATAATTGTTATGTCTTCTCAGTGAATTGTTTTTTTTTTGGTCGGTGTTCAATAAACCCAATAATGTGTCTGGATCTAAAAGTCACTGATATTAATGCTACTACCAAGCATATTTTTTCTTTTAGTATGTATGTCCTTAATAGTATACCTTTCCCATGGGAACATTCCATAGCGTCACAAGAATTACACATGACCTGAGCTACTAACACTTTCACTTTACTTTTCAACATAAGATAATTATATCAGCAAAATCAAAATGAATCAATACTAGTTAATAATAGAAAATATATATTATAAAATAATTAAAAACACAGTCATATATGTTCTGGCTTAGCTTTTAGTCCTTTAGTACACAGCTGTAAAGGAAGAGGTCTGGATTTCAGTTTCTCAGCAGTCTTTGCATGAGGCGTGACCCCTTCCCTCCAGGAGCATCCTGTTTCGCATGTGTGAAACAGTAGTGCTGGACTGGACTAGCAGTTTTGGCCCTCCCCTGTATGCTTGGCCCTAAGAATGGAGAACCCGAGGCCCACAGCATCAGGGTTGGAGATTGGACACCCAGGTCTCAGACTCTTCTGGAGATTAGAGACGGCCCGAGGTGCTAGCCCCTCGCTGTGGTTCTGCAGCATGCTCAGCTGAGCCAAGCATTGGGGCTGGTCAGCACAGTGAGTAAGGGTTAGTGGGGATCTGGCTTCCTCCCATGGCTGACTCTCTTTCACTGAGTGAGGACTTGCCATCTACCAAGCACTTTGCTAATTTGTTCATATAACAGCACACACTCCACATGACCTGATGAGGTACAAATTTTACATTTAATAGTGAAATCCTGAAGCTCAGAGGCAGTCACTTGACCGAGTTCACAGAGACAGGCTGGCAGCAGAACAGTTCCCCAAGCGGGGGACCTGCCACCAGGTATCCAGGGCCCCCGGTGAGTGCTGCTTAACCTCAGAGTGGCTCACGCTCCATCATCCGCAAGGAAAGATGGTGACAGCTCAGACTGCTGCAGGAGGAGAATACCAAACAGCAGATAAATCGTGGGCGCCTGCCCTTTGTGTGTTCATCAGGAGCTCCAGCACCCCTGGGTGCCGAGTGTGTGGAGATGGAAGACTGACCTGGGGGGTGAGACCAAGTGTCAGGCCACCTCCCGGGGCTCACAGGGTGAAATGCCCGCGGTGGAGAGTCCTCTGGGCTCACGGGGTGCTTTCAGATGGCATCAAGGATGCGCTTGATGTCTGCCTGCTCTGCATAGCCTCTGCTAGTTTTTCTCTGTGTTTCACTATGATTTGGGTTCCAGGGTCAGACCCAGTTCCTCCACGCAGCTACTACCAAGGGCAGTGTAACGTATGATTTGACAAAGCTCAGTGCTCTGCTCGGAAGGCGGCCACCAGGGCCTCCTGCACTAGTCATGGGGGAACCCAAGGTTCTCCTCCTACCACTGCGTAGCTTCAAGCACTATCCTGCCTGAGCCTGCATTTCCTCATCAGTCAAATGGGGATAATACTGCATACTTTTGCAGTTTCACTGTGTATGCCATGCTGAAGACAGCGTGGTCCATAGCTCCCCTCACCCCAGTCCAGCTCTCAGGCTCACTGGCATGTATAGACCTGTCCCCTGGATGTGGCCTTAGGGAGGTGGGAGTGTCTCTAGATTCTTTTGGTAATTTATTGATAAGCTGTGAAGGGTTACCTGCATTGTTTTTGCTTCCTTTGTGTAAGCCAGTGAAATAACTTGTGTTGGGCGATGAAGTTGTCACCAGGAAACATTTTTCTTCAACTTATCCCCTCAGGTGCATTTTCAGACCTGGTTGATGATTGAACTAGAAAGTGGGGCCAGAACAGGGGCAGGAATGCTTGTCTGAGTTCTATCTCTTTTCCTTGCCCCTTAGGGAAATCAGTCTCTCCCCCTCTCTTTCCTTCGATCTCTCTGTCTCCGTATGAAGGTTTCCTTGAGGTCTGTCTTGTTGCCCATCTTGGTCTTTTCTTCCCTCTCTGTCGCCCGTCTCTTTGCTTTAGGTCTCTCTCGTACACTCTCATAGTCCCTCCCCCTAGCTTGCTTTCTTTACCAGTGCCCCCTGTCAGACTCTCGCCGTCAGGGTCTTTCTGCCCCCACCCTCTTCCTCTCTCACTGTCTGTCTCTCTCTCACAGTCCTGCTCCTCCTCCTCCCCTCCACACACACACACTCTCTCTCTCTCACTAATGTGCTCTCTCTCAAGCACAGAGGTCTCTCTCAAGTCCAAGCCCATGTTCTGCTGATGCCGACATGAAGGTCACATGTTCATGAGTGTGAGCCAATCCTGCCGGGACTGCTCTTTTCCCAGGGGCAGGTAGTCCCTCCTCAGCTTGGGGATACGTCTATTTACCAACAGAAAAACAGTCAGCCTGGTCCAGGACTGGAGAAGGTAATTTGCCTCTTGAAGGAGAGTTTGTCTTCTGCAATAAGTGAATTATCACAGCTGATTGGTTGGGGTTTTAAGGATGCACTCCTCAGATAACCATGGTTCAGGACCAGTGTGAGCCCACGTATGGTGGACCTCAGCAACTCAGTCTCCTATACAGTATCTGACACCCAGAAACTGGCTGAGTGTTCTAGGCACAGAGTGTTTGCAAGGACTCGGGCACTGTCTGCAAACCTGCAGCAAGGCCTGCCTCCTGCCCAGCCAGCAGCTTGTTTGCAGCTGCCTGGGCTGTTCCCATTGGCATATTGGCTTGGAATGTACTGATTATAAATTCTTTACCTCTTATAAAGTGGGTTTAAAGGACCTCTGCCAAGCAGCAAGTCCTAGTCATACTTTCTACTCTGTGTTGCTGCAAAACCAAAATTAAATTAGATTTCACTTTCAATGTTCCCAAGCTCAGTTAGCACTAACACAGCTGGTCAGCCTCCCAATTAGCCTAAAGTGGTAAATTTTGCCTACACGGGAAGCAGTGCCACTACCTGCCCATAAAGGGTTCCCCCGTTGCTTCCTCCACGAATCTCCAGACAGGTATTTTTTTTAAATCTGCTCCCAAGAGCTGGCTGGGGCTGTGAACTCTGCCTCCGAACTAGTTCTAAAGCTCAGGCTAAGAGAATGGGTGTTCCTATAGATGAGGCTGCTATGAGGTCCTCTCAGGGCCATTGGGAGAAACTCTCGGTGCTCTAGACTGTCCATAAACATTTTTCCCCACCCTGGGCTGAGGCATGGCACTACCTAGGAGCAGTCACATTTCATTTTTAAGGCAAATTCATGGCTACTGTCAAGGCAGAGTATAAATGTATTGAAATCACTGATAAAGAGATAAAAACAAGGGAAGAGCTAAGAAAGTTCTTTGGGTAAAGTAACCATCAAATCATGCCTGAATTGAGACTTAGCCCAAACTGCATCTTTCTTACAGCAATAATAAGAACAGTTGCTTAATGAATAAATACAAGGTGCTTGCATTTAGAGAGCTGTAAGTTGTCACATTTGGGAGCTCCATTTATCCTTAGGAAAACCACATGAGATAAGAAGAGAAACAGCCCCATTTCACAGAAAGGGACTCTGAGGCCCTCATGCTGCCACCAGCTGTAGAAGTGGGGCTAGATTTGAAGTGTCCTGGACGCTGGCCCCAGGCTCTTGTCACTGTGTCACACTCTCGCTTAAGAGCCAGTAGGCACTGCTGCTAAGCAGTGTGTAAAGAGTGCCAGCGCCAAGTGCACAGAAAGCAACAAAAGCCCAGAAAGTGGAGGTTCTCTTCACAGGCAGGCGAAAGCAGGATGAGACTCTCAGATGAGCTGTTTTCAGCCTTATCCAAGCATGTTTTTCCTTGACACATGATGGTTCTCATAAATGTAAGAGGATATAGTTCTTCTTGCATCTAAGTATCATCTTCTACTTTTCCTTCTTAGCTATCAAGACAGTGAGATTTTTATTCTTTTTATTAAAAGCAAATTGCATCCTGTTTGTGTAAGTGGCCGCTCTTATAGTGTCATCATCAGAGTTTTGTATGAGAGGTCTTTGAGCAAACCATCCTTCTCAGAAAGCTTTTTTTTCTTCCTGCATTTCCATTTTCTTCAAAGAGGGGCTCAGAGATGGTGACAGTACCACTTCTAAGGCTGCCTTCCCTTCACTTCAAGGGGCCATGCCTGGAAGATGGGAGAAATTGCCCATTGTGCTGAGTAGCAGAGAATGAGCCACACTCAGGGGACAGAAAACCTTCCTGGACCTGCTCCTTGGGCAGAGGTACATGTGGGCATGGGGGACAGGGCCAGCTGGGGACACTGAAAGCAGGCATGTGACTGGAGCTTGGACATGGAACATCTGCATTCTGGAGATCTGGAGTGGAGGTGGGGTGGGAAGAAGGGTCCAAAGAAATGAAATGGGAGCAGGTCTTCTTGCCAGGAGACCTGGAAGGATGCAGAGGAGCTGGAGGTGGTGGGAGCTGTGCGGTTATCACCTCTAGTACAGACTCCAGGGAGACTTGCCTGGGTGAGGGACAGGGAGGCAGGTGGTGGGCCGTGGGGCAGGACTGACAGCAGGGGGAGATTCATCTTCCACTGAGCCCCCTCTGCCTCTGGTCAGGGGCTCCCACCTGGAGACCTGCTGGTGCCTCCCACTGGCATACTGCACATATACTTTGCCAGGTCACAAACACTAGTATAAGCTCTGTGAAACAGTGACTCCAAAAGGAAAAGGTTACCTGGTGAATTTGCCTTGGCCTCCAGGCTGAACAGTGAGGCCATTCTGAGGCCAGGTTGAGGGATGAACTATAATCAAAGAATAAATGATGGCAAGCCCAATCATAGGGGATTTGAATGATGGTAGAAGGTCAGGCTTTAGAGAGAGTTCAGTCACAGCTGCAGCCAGCACATCCTAGCCCTTTTGCTAGGGTGGGGACTGGACACGGGGCTCACGGCAGTACGTGCATGGTTGGGGGTATGTGTACACATACCTGCCGAGAAGGGGCGCACCTTCAGCCACACACCCTTTGCTGCACGTGTGTGCTTTCTCTGAGGATGGATTTCCAAGAGCCTGAAAGCTCTGTGCAGCACACCTACGGTCTCTGTAGAGTATCTGTGTGCAGTCAGGGGTCATCACTCCCAGAGACACAGCCCCTGTGGGCCTGCTCCAAGCCTTCTTCCTCTTGTGAAATGGCAGCTGAGCCTTGCACTGGCTGAGGGAGGATTCCTGGGCCCTCTCCCTTTCAAGGGAGGCCTTGGGTCCCCCACCCCCGGAGCAACTCCTCCCCTTGTCCCCAACTCTGCGTCACAGACAGACATGGCCTGACTGTGGTCCTGCTTATCATTTCAGATGCTTGTCTTTCCCACCCGGAGTCAGCTGCCTTCCCCTCCTCCCTTCCTCCTTCTCAAAACAAATCAGTGCCAAGAGCAAGGACCTCCTTCGCTCTGCCTGATGGCATGGGTTTGGCACTGTAGGGGTGCACTCTTAGATGCCAACCAGAGAAGCCCAAGATTTTACAGCCCCTGTGTGATTCCTGCATCAGACTGCCCTCTTTGGGGACAGGACTTTGCCCGTTGGTGGTGGGTCCATTCTGGATCACTCCCTGCAGGCAGAGAATGTCCTGACTTGTCACCCTTGTGAACACAGATGGTGGAACAGAGCCTGGCCCACAGTGAGCACTCAGTAAAGACTTGGCAAATGAATGTATAAATCAAATGTCTTTTGAGCTGAGTGGATGACCACTTGTGTTGAGTTCCTCCCACAGTGATGCCTTGCAGCTCATGAATGATTAGGATAAAAATGAAAATCTACAACATAGCACCCAAACTGTTGTTAGACATCTCAAGGCCACAGAGACCTGGACCACACACTTGCCAGCTTATGGAGGCACCAGACCTGTGCTCAGGATGTCGTCAGCAAAAGCACGGTCCCCAGCCCCTGGTGGGCTCGCTTTTTAAACCAACAGCCACTGGCTCTATAGCCTGGACCCTCCCAGAAGTGTCTGGGATTGCCAGGGCTATGCCTGTGTCAAGGGATGGCCTGTCACCTGCCACCTCCCATCCCCACCTCTCCAAGCATTGTGTTTGGTCAGGAGCTACCCTTTTCTTGGCAGTGTTGTTGAAAGGCAGACAAAGCCTTCAGGAGAGAAATCTCACTTTAAAATCAGGTTTCTCTTCCTGAGAAAACAGAGGCTCATCATCTAGGGAAACATTTCTTCAGGATCGCGTGGAAGGTCATTCCAGAGCAGAGGCTTTAAGAATTAGATGTGAGATTATAAGGGGACTGATGAGGGGCATCGCTGGGGAAGAACAGCGGAAAACACTGTTTAGGACAGAGGGGGCTTCATTCCCTTGAATTACTGAAACAGTACAATCCTATGTACCGCGTTTGGTTCATCTATCCATCAGTTAAGGAAGATCTGGATGGTTTCCTCTTTTAGACTACTATATTATCTCATTCTCTTTGAAAAAGAAACAGAGTCTCTGCTTGGGCCCTTGTTATAGCTACATCTTCAGTGGAGTCAGGGAGACTCAGACTGAGGCCTTCCGGCTCATTCACTGACCCAAGCGAACACTTACATAGCTCCTTCTGTGTTCCTGGCACTGGTCTTGACCCTGGGAACCCTGCAGTGAGCAAGACGCAGAAGGTCTCTGCCTTTGTGAGACTATCACTCTAGTGGAGGGAGATAGTTAGCAAGTAAACATACTTGAAAGTTTGAGTGTTTCCAGTGATAAGTGCTGTGAAGGAAAGAACATAAGGTAGTGTGTGAACATGTAACAAGGAGTCCAGAATCTTTTTTAGCATTTTTAACTTCTCTAGATTTTTTTTCCCTCTGTCTCTTCCCTAGTGGCCCAGATGGTAAAGAATCTGCCTGCATTGCTGGAGACCCAGGTTCGATCCTTGGGGGAAGATCCCCTGGAGAAGGGCATGGCAACTCACTCCAGTTTTCTTGCCTGGAGAATCCCATGGACAGAGGAGCCTGGTGGACTATAGTCCATGGGGTCGCAAAGAGTAGGACATGACTGAGCGACTAATACTTTCTCTAGATTTTTTTTCCCCAGCATATGAAATTTCTATTTTACTTAAAGAATTATCCAAGTAATTTCACTTTGCATGGAAAATGTGCAGATTTATAACAGAGGACCTCATTTCTATCCATATACCTCAGAGAAACACAGGGAATGGTCTTGGGGGTGTGTGTGTCTTCTTTGCACACTCTGTGGAGTTCAAACACACCCAGTTCTCTCCCCCATGCTGCCACACACCTACCTGACAAGGCAGCGTCCTTTCCATTCCAGCTGGGGGCAACTCAAGGCCTCAGGAGCCTTCAGCTAAAGCTGCATTAGTGTGTGTGAGCAAATTACCCCAGTTATCTGGCCATGTAGAAGGCTACAGTTTTGCTCTTCATGAAAAATTAAAATCTTGTCCTGATCTGATGGAAGGAAACGGATGAGGCAACTTAAGTGAACTCAGCCATTGTTGATCAGGCAGATGATAAACTACACATTTTCTTGACTCAGGGGATCAATGGAGAACCTTAAAGAGAAAATCAGAGAAGAAATTAAGATTAAATTTGCAAGCCTGTAATATTGGGAAGGCATTTGAAAACTGCAGCGAAATAAGGCTCTCTCCTGAAAATGCATTATTTATTTCCTGCCTGTTACCACAGTTACAGATGCTTCTTCCTGTGGTTTGGACCCCAGTCGGTTGCAGAAGCAGACCAGAGACAGATGACTTGCAGCTCACCAGTAAAGCTGGAATTTCAGATGAGCAGTCGAGATATTTTTAGAATGTTTGTGTGTACAGTTGCATCATAAATCGTGAGGATGAAGGTAGCTGTGTGAGTCTAAATCCAATTGGGGCCACAATGCTGGCTTTGTATAACATAAATTTTATTAAGAGAAAAAAAAATCATGGAATTGGTTATGCAGTTCATTCCCACATATTTTTCATTAGTAAACTCTTGGAGGAACATCAAAAGTGGTTTTTGGTTCAATGGGGACCTTCAATGGAAGAATGTAATTTGCTTCCTAATGAAACTGGCTCATACAATAATATGTACTAGAGTGAGATACGGAAAGAGAAAATCGTCCCACTGGTGTTAATGGATTGGCATCCACCTCAGATGTCATCGCTGTTAAAGTCACACAGGCCAGACAATGAGAACTTTTCAGTAATTGAAGCATAAAGTATTACGAAATGTCCCCAACGAGAGGTGTGCTTCAGTACCCACCAACAGAGTAATCAATTACCTGGGCAAAGTTCTGTCTGAATTCTCTGGAAAACTGGCACTTCTCAGAGGGAAAAAAAAAAAAAGGATTTTTCAGAATTTTGAAGATAAAGTTTGAAAAAGATGCGTTCAGAAAAGTTGTCGCCCAAGCCAATTAAAATTTCAGCAAGTTGTTCTCTCAGAAGAGAAGCAGACAAAACATGAAAGGATTATATCTGCAGCGCTGAATCTTCCTGAAGAGAGAAATACTGGAGACTGCTGGAGTGGAAGTCTGGGAGTAACAGGCAACGGTTCTGGCACTGACCAGGTCTGTGGCTGCAGGCCAGCCATGCATGGTCTCTGCCTCAGCTTCTTCACCTAGGAGGTGCAACATCATAAGCCCTATCTCCACAGGGTTGCTGGGAGGAGCCAGGGAAAAGTGTGAAAGTTACTGAGCAAAGTATACAGCATGAAGTATATGCCCAACATGATGGCAGTCTACTCAAAGGACATGGAAGGGGTGGAATTTATTAGAATGGCAGAGAGAAAATGGTAGAACTATGGATCGTTATGAGAAATTTGGCTTTCTCCTTTGAGAAATCAGGGCAATATTCTTATAGACCAACTAATTATATTAGCAGATTTTAGGAATGCATTTAACCCTTTCCTTCCCTATCTCTTTCCCCGCTCCCTCCATTCCTTCCTTTCTAGATTTTTTTTCTCACTGACAACTAATGAGTCACTTGAGCAATTATTTTAAGCCAGACTTTAAACACTGAAGGTAAACATTTGCAGGTCAGTGATGTTAGTCTGTTGACTTCTTGAGCAGGATGGTGATGGCGGAACATATAAGTCTTCAATGATAAAATGATTTACTAAGCACATACTATGTGTCAGGCACAACCCTGAGTGTTTCCCAATGTGGCCAAGTTATGGATACAATCTTCAGATGGGTCAGTTTCTGGTCAGCCTGAAGGATCCTGTGACCCCAGACTCAGGGCCTGAGTATCCCTGACCCAGGCTTAGGTTGTTTGCTCATCCAGTCATCCCCTGGAGTTTACACAGTGACATCAGAAGGGACTTATAAATTAGTCTTTCAGATTGTAGTTGTAGTGTGTGTACATGCTAAGTCACTTCAATCATGTCTGACTCTTTGCAATCCCATGGACTGTGGCCTGCCAGGTCCCTCTGTCCATGGGATTCTCCAGACAAGAATACTGGAGTGGGTTGCCATGCCTTCTTCCAGGGAGAACTTCCTGACCCAGGGATCAACCCAGACATAAGAACCTTATGTCTTCTGCATTGACAGGCAGATTCTTTACCACCGCTGCCACCTGGGAAGCCCATGTGGTTATAATACATGTATGTAAATCTGAAGATCTCTCAATGGGCATTCCACTGACATGAAGTCAGTGAGGTCCACTGTCCATAGCGAACGCTCCTTAGCTCTGCCTCCTGAACAAAGGAAGGATGGGGGAGCAGTAAGTGAGGGCTCAGGAGGACATAGTGGACACTTTCACGGGACAGAGACTTCTCTTTGTTCAGAGAATGCACAGTCATTGGTGAAGATGGTAAATTTGATATCTGATGCACTGTTTTTCCTGCGTAAAAGTTTACCACCAAGGTAAGTGACTGGTCTATAAAAATTTCACAGAATCATCTTCTTCACCATGACTGCTCTCTAGCTAGCTTTCCTATCACTCATGAATATTTATGCCTTGGCTGCTTAAAATGCTTGGAGAGGGGAAGAAAACAAGCAAACTTTGTTCTCAGTCTCCAGTTTTTCTGAGGTATGAAAGCATCAGTATAAGATAGTAATAGCATACTGCTGAACCACGTGCTTAGACAAATATTCATTTAAAGCTGAGGTCTGCTCTGTATTAACTGCGAATTGTAATAACGTATACAGGAGATAAGAATGTTGTGGGGGGCATAAACACGAGATGAACTGGTCTCTGCTTCCTTCATCTTTTTGTAGTCGAACATAATTTACTTGAAGCTAAGTGATGAAGCTTCAGAAGGTTTGGAGATTGATTCCATGTGGTTCAGATACTCATCAGGACACTTGTCTGGTGCTGTGATCTTTGTTTGCTTTGGCTCCGTGAACCTACTTTTCCACCTTCCTCAGCCCTTTTGATGCCTGGCTCCTCTCCTCCTCTCCCCCTTACTCCTCCTCCCCGTGGAGCCGTCCTGATGCCTTCTCCCAGGACCCCAGGAGGCTGATCCCGCCTGCCCAGACAATGCTTGAGGGTGGGTATTAAAAGGTAGTTCTGGCGCTCAGAGTTTCTAGAAAGCAGGGTCTTACATGCATAGAACAGCAGAGTAGCAGAAGTGGTTCGCGAACACAGGTTCCTTCTCAGGCAAATTTTTGGAGTCGGGGTGGGGGTGAGGCGAGCTGATTATGCAGAGACTCCAAATTCAATCTCCTAGGTCATGTTATCGCTGGAGCCGGCAATGGAAAGCACTGCCCAATAATTCAGGCTTGCCTATTACTTATTCTTTATCTAGAGGAAATAAAGAGAAACAATTACCTTGGTGTGACATTCTGCCATCTCTACAAAGCCACCTGCACCTGAGACTTTGCCAGCAGCAGGAAGAATGAGTTAAATGCTAAATATTTCATAGAGAAGAGAGTAGCAGGGCTATTGAAAATAAATTTAAAAGACCTTCATGTATTTTGGTCATATATCCGTGGCATAAGACTTCTCCAGAGATAAAATAGCTTTCTAACAGGAGGGTTGGGGTCGGGGAGGGGTTCGGTCCAGTAAGGCGGGGAGCGAGGAAAGGAGCCCAGGAAAACCCACACGACCGCCCGTTACCAGACGCCGCGCCTCCTTCATAAAGGCATCTTTGAAATGATTGAAGTCAGACTATTACTGCAGAGCCCTTTTCGGTAATGAATTTTAAATTATAAATGACATTTTGTTGTGTGCCCTTCGCACCCACCTGTTGGTAGTTAACAGGGAAAATTGATGTCTAGACAGAGCAAACTTCTTGGGAAGTTAAGCCTGAAGCTCTCAGTTTGTAGCTAAGAACGCTCTTTGACTTAAATGTCTGCCAAAGCCGTGTCCCGATCCCAGCCTAGGCTGGGTGCTAGGCTCACGGACCCCTTGAAACCAGCGTGCATTCCCTTTCAGCCTCCTCCTATTGGGGCCGGGCTGTGGGAAGCTAGTATTAGGATGATTCAGGCCCATAGGGTGACGTAGGCTGCCCCAGGGAACGTTTGCGCCTGATTCCCTCCCATGGGCTGGTGGGTGTCAGTGAGAACCATCAGTTAAAATCACAGGACTAGATTAAGGGGACAAATATCAAAGATACAAAGAAATTGCTGTTGATTTATTGCTGTAAGTGAACGTGTTAGTTACTCAGTCGTGTCTGACTTTGCAATCTCATGGACTATAGCCCTCCAGGTTCCTCTGTCCATGGAATTCTCCAGGTAAGAGTACTACAGTGAGTAGCCATCTTCTCCAGGGGATCTTCCTGACCCAGGGCTCAAACCCAGGTCTTCTGCATTGCAGGCAGATGCTAAGACAGCAAAGATAATTCAGGAGTAATTTGTGCACCAGCCCTTTCCACTGACCCTGGCACTCAGAGTTTTTCTCTCCTTACATCAACCAATCTTGGCAATTAAATGTGTTTTCCTTATTAATGCCAGGGGAGGGAAACAGAAGAGGAAGGCCCTTCTTTGCAAACAACTGCTTGGCAAACTGCAAAATATTGGCAGTACCTGCCTGTCAGTCGGAAAAGCTGTGGAGGTTTGCCCATCCCTGAGCACTGAATGCCCTTGGTGACGGCTGCAGAACAGATGAGTGACACCGATAAGCAAGTGCTAGCGTTTCCTCTGGCCTAGGCACTGCCCAGTGCACCGGAAGGGAGCCGACGCGCTCTGTCACATGGGCTGGGGTGGAAAGGGCCTGATGCTGGGAGAGTCTGAGGCCCCCTACAGAGATGTCGCATCCTCTCGCTGAGTCCTGAGCACCCACTATTTCTCCGCAGATCTTTGGCTCCTTCTCCCCTTTATCCTGCTCCTTGGGCGATGTGATTGAAGCTGCTGGACTTGGCAAGGGCGCAGAATGCAGGGACCCAGACCTGGGGCATCGAGAGTTTGTGTGTATGGAAGTGTGGGTCTCCCTCTGGTTATTAGGCACCAGCTGTGTACATGTCACCACTCTACATGTCTCAGTTTCCAGGAGTGACGTAGGTAGCATTGAAGGTGGGGACCAGCGCCAGTGCAGTGCACTGAACCTAGAATGAGAAGAAAGTCCAGCAGGAAGAGTTGAGGTGAGACCTGAAATCTGTTTTCTTAGTGTGAATAGATCACGCCACAGCTGACGTGAGATTTCTCTGAAACTTCTGTCTCGGCTATTGGTCCTTCCTAAATTCCTGAATGTGGAAGACATTCTGTGGAAGCATATCAAGGGAGTGGCACTGGTCCTGTGGCAGAGGAGGGACCTAGCTGACCTCTTGACCCCCTAGCCACTTGGGCAGCCATCACGTCACCCCCAGCGTGACTGATCAGTCCTGATCTCAGACTCACAGAGGCCCCGGGAGGGACATGCTGCACATGACCAAGAGCCACGCTGGCCAGTCCTGACTGGCAGGCCCCCCAGGGCCCTCCATCCCTGGGGATCTGCAGCCCGAGGGCTGCTTACTGGCCACCTGCCAAGCGGCTGATATGCTTTAACGTGTCACCTCTACAAAGCACACCATTGATTTTTTTTTTCAAATTGGAGCGTTTCCAATAGCATCCCCAAACTAAAGGAACAGAGCACTAGATTAGCACATGTTAGACAGGCAAGGTTATCTTCCCTAGAGAGGGAATTGACAGCTGTCCCTACTGGGAGGAAAACCATCTAAAGGAACAGGGCCGGGAAGGCTTCTCAGAACGAAAAGTGGATGAGAAACTCTGCGAAAGTCAAAGCAGCCTTTGCTGGGAAGGCAAGGTCACAGGCACAGGCTGTGCCTGCCTAACTCATTGGTAGTGAATCAAGGCAAGTGAGCAGGGCACGAGACAGGGCATAATGAGGGCAGCGCCCAAGACTGCTTTCCCCCAGTTCCTGCTGTGCCCTGAGGGACCTTGGGAAACTCACACCCCTACTCCAACTCTGGGTTATTCCATCTGCAAAGCCTAGGGTTGTAGTCAACAGCCAAGATCTGGCCCGCTCAAGCCAGCATCTGAATCATCTCTTATCATTTGTCTGTAAGATGATTCTAAAGGTTGAGGACAGATAAATTATATTTGTATTATTATAACTATGAATTATTGCTCCCTGGAGAATCAATCATGTCCTAGCTTTTCATTTCCTTCTCTATGTACCAGCATACTGACCCCATGTGTCACTTAGTGAAGACTTTTTTCCTGACATTAGGTTCAGAGAGCATCTTTTTCACTCTCCATCAGCTGCCTTTCGCATATCCTCAGCTACTTTCTTTCTCTCTCTCTTATCATCAGTTGTAACTTGTGCCTTAAGTCCTCTCTTCTGGAGCCTCTTTTTCTTGCTCCAATCTAGAATGGGTTTTTCTTTCTCTTCTCGGTTGCACCACTCTTCCTAGTATGGCCTGACTTCTTTGTTAGCTCACATTTTATTTTTGCTGGAGTACACGCTTGTGTAACTGCCTAAGAAAGCATGTACAGGACCTCAACTTTCTATTCCTCAAATGTCTGAAAATGCTTTTCTTTATTCATACTTGACAGATTGGATGTAGTATTACAAACTGAAAACTTGCCTTGTAATAGTCAAGGTATATGACCGTATGGTGCTCAGTTGTGTCCAGCTCTTTACAGCCCCATGGCCTATAGTCTGCCAGGCTCTTCTGTCTGTGGAATTTGCCAGGCAAGAATGCTGGAGTGGGTTGCCATTTCCTTCTGCAGGGGATCTTCCTGACCCAGGGATCAAACTTGCATCTCTTGCATCTCCTACCTTGGTAGGCAGATTCTTTACCATTGCACTACCAGGGGTCCCAATAGTCAAGGTGGAATATTTAACTCAAATGACCAGTAGTGTAACAGAGTTTATTATGTACTCACATCCAGCCTGCTCATTGCTCTGTAATTTTGGGATGTTCTCTGCTTCAAGACTCCCTGGTGGCTCAGAGGTTAAAGCGTCTGCCTCCAATGCGAGAGACCCGGGTTCGATCCCTGGGTTGGGAAGTTCCCCTGGAGAAGGAAATGGCAATCCACTCCATTATTCTTGCCTGGAGAATTCCATGGACGGAGAAGCCTAATAGGTTACAGTCCATGCAGTCGCAAAGAGTTGGACACAACTGAGCGACTTCACCTTACCTCACCTCTGTTTCATACAATATTTCAGAGACCTAGAAAGACTCCTCCTATATTGTAGCCTCCAAGGTCACTGTAGATAAAGATATGGGTCTACCAACTCCTAACTCAATCAGCCTAGAGGTAACATATTCTATCCACACCTTCTCTGTAAGAACTAGTCACATGGCCCTATCTAGATGCAAGGGGAATAGGAAGTGTAGTTGGTATAGGCTTGTAGAGAAAATCATATCTTCAAACTTTTAAAGGCATCATTTTCAAGCTGGAAGTGATAAGTCCAGTGCTAGACTGATTTTTGTTCCTTGTGGGTGGCCTGTTTTAATCTATCTGGAAGCTATTAAGGATAATCTCTTTGTCTCCTTTAAGGTCCTTGAAAGTAAGGACTCTGTCTCACTGGTTTATCTCCAGTATCTCTGCCTGTCATATAACAGAGATGGGATTAAGGCGAGGTAATTAAGGCCCTTACTTTCAGAACAAAAAGTCAGTAGTCAAGATAAACATTTAATGTAATAGGTTGCAAAATTAAAATTATTACCCCAAAAAAGTCCATGATGAACAAAATAATAATTAATATTCTTGGTGTTATGAAATTTTGCAGTGATGTGTTTGGCTCTGTGGCCTCTTCTGTAGGCTTTTCGATCTAAAAATATATATCCTTCCTCAAATGAAAGCAATTACAGATTTTTAAATAATTTTGTCTTGTCAGTTTCTCTCTTGTCTTTCAGAAATCTTAATTATATATATAACCTGCTGTATCAGTATTTGCTATCATACGTTTTCTCTCAAAGCTTCTGTTTCCATATATCTTTTTCAATATTCTGGAAAATTCCAAAGCACACTTTCTCACTCTCTGATTTCTCCAAGTGACACCTTGAAACAATCTGAGGCTACTAGTTAGTAATTTTGGGTCTTCTGTTTGAATTCTGCTTTTTCTTTTACTTGTCTCTTGTCATGTGGGGAATCTTTGTATGTAGTTTTCTTTAATTGCTCTTTTTTGTTGATCTGTTTCAGATTGCTCTTTTTTGGGTTGTGGGTCTGGTGTTTCTTGGTTGACCGTCCAGATATAAGAATGAAGAAGGTACAAATGATGATGTTCGGGGCTTGTCAGCTGGGGTTCCACTTGAGGATGAACAAGCTGTGAGCCAGACATCGTGTTGCATGGCCAAAGTACCAGATGAGAAGGGCGCCAACACCCACGTTAACTGGCATGGTTCTCAGGCAGTTCATTCCATTTCTTTAGAGAAGAGCCCTCTGGGTGTTTTTCCAAATGAGGGTGTTTCGTGGACAGACAGCTTCAGTTTCCCTGCCCATCTCAGCCCTGCTCTGGGGGAGGGGTGGTACAGCTGCTGCCTCTTCTGCACATGTTCCAGGCTGTGGGCTGAGATGCCTTCTGTCCTGCTCACCAGTGAATGTTCTTCACCAAGTGTCTTTAAATCCTTTGCTCACTGAGGGCTCTCTTCATCTCTGTGATTTATTCTTTCAAGGTTTTTTTGAGTCTCAGGGGGAGAAGGGAATAAATGGTGCAGCTATCTCTGTCGTTTTGAACCCTCTTCCCTTGTTTCTAAGCTGTTTGGAAGATCTGGCCTCTGGTGTTAGCACTTGGCATCTCAAGCTAAACATGCCCACGGTGAAACAGTTGTAGTCCCTCTGCCAGCCCTCAGAAGTATCTGCTCCTCTGGTCATGCCCACTTCTGGGAATAGCACTAACATCCACCCACTTGTTAAGCGGTGGACTGAGTTATCTGTCATTCCTCCCTTTCCCATCTCCATGTCCACTTGGCTTTGCCTTCTGTGTTTGTACCTTAAATCTGTCCATATCCCCACCCTCAGGGCCACCACCTAGACTCGCCAAGACTTTAATCCCCTCTGCACTGGTCGCCCTTCTTCCATTCTTACCCCACAGCCCATCTTCCTGGTAGAGAAATTCCATCTCATGCCTCCCTTCACCCTTTCAGTAACATCCAATCCCCCACCAGGCCTGTCTACATGAGCTAGCTTCTTCCCACCCCCCAGACCTTGGCACATTCTCGTCTCCTCCGTCTCTGGCTCCAGCCACTCTGACCTCCTCTAAGGATCCATGCTTACCCTGCCCGCAGCCCTCCACATGGCACCCCTTTTTCCATCCTTAGGCCCCGCTCAGGGTCCGCTCCCTCTAAATTGGTTTCTCTCACTCATTATTTTCTTGTCCTGTACCTATTCATTTTCTCCACAACCCTATCCCAATTCTTATTTACATACAAATGTTTTTTATTGTGATGTTTTATTTACTAGTCTACTGATAGGTGGTACGCTGGACCCCAAATACCCAAAGGGCAGGAATCATGCTGGTTTTTTTCCCTCCAGTGTATACTCAGCCCTCATGGTGTCCAGGGCAGTTGTGCTCAGCAAAGTTTTGATGTGCAGATGAAGGAACAAGGGAGCCGACGCTCAGCATGAGTGGGTCTCAGCCCAGCATTTGGCTTGTGGGTTGATGTCTTCTCTTTTGACTGATCTTTCTGGCAGACCTCCTGACTCGTCTGTAACCCATAGGTGACACTCTGGAGCAGTGACACCCACGTGACCCTGAGGAGGTAATGAGCTAGAGGGGTGAGTGCGGCTCCTGGCTCACGGCACCGGAAGTAATCTCTTTATCTTCACCTTCCAGTAGGAAGAGTTGCTAAAGGACTGTGAAGTGTGATGCCTGTCCTTTCCATGGGAAAGGAAATGGGCACACCTTTCCCATGCTGAGCCACCTGCCTGTGACAGGACAGGCAGATTGCCCCATAAATGATGGACCCAGAAGCAGTGTGCCAGGCGCAGGCTGTGCAGTGTGGAGGCTGTTCCCTGTGAGTGCCCCATTCTGAAGGCAATTAGTCTAATTGCTTTTGTTATTTCAGAAAACAAATTAAGTCACCCGAGTGTTTCAGGGCAGAAAAACGTCTGCAGTGTATAAGAAACGTTTCAGGAGCATTTAGTTCACAGCCGGCAGTGTCTGACAGACAGGCACCAGGGAGGCCTACGGGACCAGGCGCTGAGGAGGTTGGGACCTTTGTGGGCAAGCAGTGTGCCGCGTGGGAAGAGGTCAGGGGAGTCTCTACTCTGCTAGCTGTCTCTGTCCTCAGGGTCCTGTTGAGGCAAGGGAGCCATCCTGGACTCCTGCCCCCTGCCCTCTGCCCCCAACAAGGTCTGTGGATGCTGTATTTTCTCACCCATCCCTGTCATCACTGTGGGCCCAGGCCCACCCTTTGCAGTCAGGGTCACTAGAGTCGCCGCCAAGTAAGCTCCCTGCCTGCTTCCCAGCCGTCACACTCACAGCTATCGAGGGGGCTGCCTGAAACACAAGCAACACAAACGCTTGTGAACAGCTTTGTGGGGCTTCCCAGGAGGCGCAGTGGGAAAGAATCTGGTTGCCAAAGTAGGAGATGCAAGAGACGCAGGTTCGATCCCTGGGTCGGGAAGCTCCCCTGGAGAAGGAAATGGCAAGCCACTCCAGTACTCTTGCCTGCAGAATCCCATGGACAGAGGAGCCTGGTGGGCTATAGTCCATGGGGTTACAGAGAGTCGAACATGACTGAGCACACAAACAGCTTTGTGGCTTCTTATAGGACACCAGGCAACCCTTAGCACTGGGGAGGTGGAGGACCAGCCTCCACCTAGGCCCAGCCTGCCTGCAGACCTTGAACAGTCACCTTGATTCATTCTGCCTTTGCCTTATGCTTCATGCTGCTCTTCCTGTGTCCCAGTGGGGTGTGATACTCATGCAGATTCTCAGGCACAGACATGCACACATACACACATATATGCACTCTGACCGTAGACCACTCCCCATTCCTCAGCCTTCAGGCCTGGCATCCTTGCCTTGTGAATCTTTCCTAACACAGTGGGAGGAGTTAGGTGGTTTCTCCTTCGTGCTGTGTTAGGCCTGGGACTCATCTCACATCTGTGCTGTGTTGTCTCCATTTGTCTCTCTGTTGTTCTCACCAGCTTGTGTGCAGCTAAGAGAGCAGAGGCCTTGCCTTGTTCACTCTCTGCTCCTGGAATGTGGCAAGAGACCTATTTCTCAGAGAGAATTCAATACGTGTCAGAAGGATAGATAGGTAGATGGATGGACAGTGGAGTAATGAGTAACCCTGAGGATTGGTAAAAGCTCTTGTCCCAAGTTCTTCCACCTCAGCACGACTCAAAATCAGGAACTAACCCAGGGGAAGAGAGAGAGAGAGGGATGATTCAACTGAGAACTCTGTTCTCCACTGGGCACCACCCACTCCTTTGTGGGGAGCAGAATATGGTGAGAAATTTATTCAAAGAATGGGTCAGCTGTTTCACAGAGACTGTGTCCTATTTCCTTCTACTCTGAACCAAGTTAAGCTCACAGATCAGCCTTTCTCCCTACCCCACAGTTAAAAACTGAGCCAACCCTGCCTCAATCTCTCCCATAAGCACTGGAACCAGGTTGGTGTAGGGATGGAGATCTGGCCTCATGGACAAGCTAGCCACCCTCTTCTGTGTCCCTACAGGAAGATCCTGAAACACAGAAACACCTGTCCATCTAAAGTTCTCCTTGATCATGTGCTGGGAACATAGAGGAGGAGGATACAGCGACGAGGTCTGCCCTGTTCTCAGGACTCACGGGGCTCTCACATCGAGGATGCAGATCATATGCACCACAATTACTGGGAGGGTTTCTTAGAAATCGGCTTCTGGGCCCCTACTCAGCCCTGCTGAAGCAGAGTCTCTGAGGTGGGGGAATCTGGGAGGGGCATTTTAAGAGAGCATCCCTGGAGATTCGTATGCCAGGGAAGGTTTGGACTCACGCCTGAGAGATTCCAGTGGTCACTGGAGATGAATTTTAAGTGGCAGAAACTTGCATCTCATACATCCTCTTCTCTCTGTCAGGCCCCGGATCTGGCCTCTTGGAAACCCATCCACGGGTTCAGCAGCCTCCCCACTCTTTTCTTTGATCTGCTTCTCCTGCCTCTGCAGAAACATATCCTGATCCCATATCTTCAAAGCTACCATGCATCTTTGACCGTTGATGTAATTACTTGGAAATACCACTTCCCGGGCAGGATATATTTTAGTCATGCTTGTCTGTGTGCCACTCCGTCAGAGGCATCAGTAAGGCTTTTTTCATCCCCGCTTCAGCAGAGGCGTTGTCGTTCGTTCCGTTCACACTGGGGCTGTCACACAGCTGAGCCTGTGTGTCTGGCCTCGTGCTGAGGCCTGGCTGGAGATGACACGTGCCCTGAGGCAGCCATGGCACCTTCTCCGAGCCTGCTGGGCTGCTGCCGGGGCTTCCAGTGGGTGTGATCTCGCTGTCCCCTTCCCAGAGCAGGGACAGACTGCTGCTGGGTCACGTGCAGCTGAGAGCTCTGGCTCTCTGCCCCTGCTAGTTTGCCCCTCCCCCAAAACCCCCACGGCTCCCCAGGCTCGAGCCCCAACCCTGTGCTTAGCACCATCAGGGGCCCCTCACAGGACAAGTGGCATAGGGCTGCCCTCAGGAAGCTCACTCCATACTGGGGAGAACACAGCACTCAGGAGGTAGCAGAGACTGTATCAGACAGCACAGGGTGGTCCCCTGTCCATATGGAGCAGACCTGGGGCCTTGAGGCACTCAGAGGAGAGGGGTGTGGGCTGAGCCACACAGGAACAGCTTTGAGAAGCAGCAAGAACTGGAACCCAGCTTTGACAGGTGAATGGGAAGTGGAGTGGTTACTCTTGCTGGAGGGCATAGGTAGAACCAGGCAGGACAGAGGTCAGGACAGGCACGGTGGCACCTGTCGGGGCTGGCAGTGAAACAGCCAGCTGCTCTGTGATCAATGGGCCTTTCACCCAGGACAAGGGAAATGCCTACAGGTTGACTTCACTACACAGACCGTCCAGGTGAAGGTGGGCCCTGGAAAAGTTCTATATAACTTTCTCGTTCACTCAGCAAGGTTTCATAGGAAAAGCATAAAACATAAGAAAATGGCCTTCTTTTTCTTGCCACCTTTGAGATTCTCCCCCATGAAACCCTGCTGTTGGGAGTCACCTGCCGTTGGGGTGACTATCCCCAGGCTCTCGGCGCAGGCTCGCCCTGCCACCTCATTACCTCAGTTGCTCTTGGTCTTTGGGGTCTGAGGCACTGTCCCCTTATGAAGAAGGGGCTTCTGGGCAGGGAAGAGCAGGGAAGGTCCCCGGTGCTTCCTCCCTAGCAGTCCAAGGAACATACCCACCAGGCTGGTGATGCTCTGCTGTAAAACTATAGTGAATCATTTTCTCCTGAGACAGGGAGCGCCCTGTCTCCTTTGGACCGCTTGAACATTTTAAACTCAGTTATGTTTTCCTTTTAAGGCTCTTTGGTGGTAGTGGTGGGGCTGTCTTTCTCATTATTTAAGTAGAAAATCCTACATGTGGAGTCCACCTAGAGAAGAATGGCTTGTCACTGGTGAAACGCAGCCGCCCTGATGCTGGTAACATGGGCTGTTTGGGAGCGGAGACTCAGATGCCCGGATGTGGCCGAGGCAGGTTCGGTGCCTGTGCTGCGCTGCTGGGGGAGGGGAGGTGCTTTAACATACCTGATGCACGTGCGTGTGTGCTGCCAAGAGCAGAGTTTCTGCAGAGGACATCTGGGGAGGCCCTAGAGACTTGAGGTGATTATGATCCTCCCCATTCAGTGTCTGTCCCAGGCGGAGCCAAGTGAACTGAACTTAGGATGGAGGCTTGGTGCAGATGTGCTGGAACCACTTGGCGCAGGAAGGAATGGGGCTGTCCCTGCAGCAAGTTGGTAATGCAGGTTGGTCTCTGCCTCATCAACCTCCACCTGCCTTTTTTGTCCTTTCTGTCCTCTTAGCTGCCTTCACATGCTCAACATCCTGATTTATTTAGCCTTGTGGGCAGCCGTTAGTATTCATTCTGTTATCATTTGCTCTCAGGAAAAGGTACCAACTATTTACAACCTCGGTGTGTGTTAAGTCAAACTCCCTGACACAGGATATTTGCACTTTCGACCTTAATCCTCATAGTATGGAAAGCACCGTTTCCTATTTATGTAACGATTTTGTGCCAGGAGGTTGAGATGCTGGGATGAGATGTGAGAGGAGATAGTGCTTTGAGTGACAGGTCTCTTCCCAAGTGTTGTTGCCTGGGTATGAACCATCTGAAAGCAAAGCCTAGACTGCTGAGGGAGGATGATGGGTAGTGTCAGAAGAAATTACTCTAGCAGCAGGAAAGATTTTATTCAAGACTGTTGATACACACACACACACACACACACACACACACATATACACATACGAATACTACTCAGCCATAAAAAAAAAAGTATGAAATTTTCCACTTGTAACAACATGGATGGACTTGGAGGGTATTATGCTAAGTGAAATAAATCAGACAGAGAAAGGCAAATACTGTATGATATCAGGTATATGTGGAGTCTAAAAAATACAAAAAAACTCGTGAATACAACAAAAAAGAAACAGACTCACAGATGTAATGTACAAACAGTGGTTACCAGTGGGGAGAGGGAAAGAGAGAGAGACAATAGGGGGTAAGGGATTAAGAAATACAAACTCTTAGGGTATAAAATAAGCTACAAGGATGTATTGTATAACACGAAGAATAAAGTCAGTTATTTTATAATGACTGTAAATGGAGTATAACTTTAAAAAATTGTGAATCACTGTTATACACCTGTAACTTTTATAATTTACATCAACTATACCTCAAATTAAGAAAATAAGAGCATAGAACATAAAAAAAGAAAATGTATAAAATCTAAATAAAACTCTTTTAGACTCTTGCAGTAGAGGAGAGAGAGAATCACCTCAACTTCAAATCAACAATGACAGGCTAGAATTTATAGCCAGCAGGCAGAATGAGGGAGGGCATGGGAAATTACTGAGGGGACCTTGGTTAGGTATCAAGGACATGGAGGGACAGGAACTTGAAAGACTATCAAGAGTTGGGAGATTCTGGATTAACTGGCTTAGTAGGATTTTTTCCTAACACTGGGCTCAGCAGGCGAAAGCCAAGGCCTGGTGGAGAAGAAGACTCAAGGAACCTGACCGGAATGTGGTCAAGCCTTTGTCACCAGGTGCTCACAGACTGGAGACTGACCTGTGAGGCCCAGCACACGGTCACTAAGGATGTTGGAATGGCCATCGGCTGTAGTTCTCATAGGTGCTCCACATGTAGTAAAGATGGTTTAACTCCTGAAATCTAGAAGGAACTCCATGTGGCTTCCTCAGCCAGACCCTGTTGGCTTGTGAGCTTCAGAAGAGCAAAGGCACCTGAGGGTGTGTCTCCTATCCCTGAGTCCCTGCTCTCTCAGATTACAGCTTCCTGGTGGCTCAGACAGTAGAGCATCTGGCTACAATGTGGGAGACCTGGGTTCAATTCCTGGGTTGGGAAGGTCCCCTGGAAAAGGAAATTGCAATCCACTCCAGCACTCTTGCCTGGAAAATCCCATGGATGGAGGGGCCTGATAGACTACAGTCCATGGGGTTGCAAAGAGTCGAACACGACTGATCAACTTCACTTTCACTCAAAGTGGCTCAAGCACATGGAAAGATATTTTCACAGCTATCCGTGGGTAGGGCTTCCCTGGGCTCCAACCATCAGTGATGCCTGGAAGACTGTCCCTGATACTTCATTGACTGAAGTGGGATATATGGCCCCTTCTGAACCAATCACTGGCATGGAGATAGAATTTCATTACTGTCTTGAATCATTTGGAGTGAAAAGAGAGTGAGAGAGTCAACCATCCCATCCTCACACGTGCTAAATGGAGACCACTTGAGGTGGGAATGGAATTCTGAGCTGCAGAGCAGAGTGTTCATAAACTAGAAGCTAAGTAAGGGAGAGCGGAAGGGAAGGTGAACCCTGGCAGCTAAGGGGTGCAGTGCTTTGTAGGGGACCCTCCAGAGTGTTGGGGAGAAGCAAGTGCCAGGGTCGTGGGCATTGTCTCTGTGGGTGGTGTGTGCCAGGCCTATGCGTGAGCAGCTGGTCAGCCCCTCACCTGGCCAGCTTTCACTTTGAGACCACTCCATCTGCTACCAGACCCTCAGAGACAGGAGGGGATGTCATAGGGGCAGATGTCGCTGGCTGGCTGGCCCCAGCGAGGAGGTGGCTGTGAAGAGCTGTGTCTGCATTTCTCCATGCTCACCGTCCCCTTCTTGGATGACACCTGTGAATAACTCAGGATGAGGCCAGATGGTTGTGAAAGTATATGCCCATCTTATTGCCTGAGACCATCATCTCTTCATACGGTAGCACCGAGGGTTTTGTGCTTAGCAGGACTTGCCCTCTTAACCTAAATAGGCCTAGACCTTTCCTCATTCTCACTGAGAGCTGGAAGGTTCTGAGGTGTGGTTGTGAGAATGTATAGTTACTTCCTTATTTGAACACCCTAGGTCATTTGACGAAGAAAATTGATGAGTTTTTTTTTTTTATAATTACTTGGAAATACCACTTCCCGGGCAGGATATATTTTAGTCATGCTTGTCTGTGTGCCACTCCGTCAGAGGCATCAGTAAGGCTTTTTTCATCCCCGCTTCAGCAGAGGCGTTGTCGTTCGTTCCGTTCACACTGGGGCTGTCACACAGCTGAGCCTGTGTGTCTGGCCTCGTGCTGAGGCCTGGCTGGAGATGACATGCGCCCTGAGGCAGCCATGGCACCTTCTCCGAGCCTGCTGGGCCGCTGCTGGGGCTTCTAGTGGGTGTGATCTCACTGTCCCCTTCCCAGAGCAGGGACAGACTGCTGCTGGGTCACGTGCAGCTGAGAGCTCTGGCTCTCTGCCCCTGCTAGTTTGCCCCTCCCCCAAAACCCCCACTGCTCCCCAGGCTTGAGCCCCAACCCTGTGCTTAGCACCATCAGGGGCCCCTCACAGGACAAGTGGCATAGGGCTGCCCCCAAGAAGCTCACTCCATACTGGGGAGAACACAGCACTCAGGACAGACAGCACAGGGTGGTCCCCTGTCCATATAGAGCAGACCTGGGGCCTCGAGGCACTCAGAGGAGAGGGATGTGGGCTGAGCCACACAGGAACAGCTTTGAGAAGCAGCCAGAACTGGAACCCAGCTTTGACTGGTGAATGGGAAGTGGAGTGGTTATTCTTGCTGGAGGGCATAGGTAGAACCAGGCAAGACAGAGGTCAGGACAGGCACGGTGGCACCTGTCGGGGCTGGCAGAGAATGGAATTCTGAGCTGCAGAGCAGAGTGTTCATAAACTAGAAGCCAAGTAAGGGAGAGCGGAAGGGAAGGTGAACCCTGGCAGCTAAGGGGTGCAGTGCTTTGTAGGGGACCCTCCAGAGTGTTGGGGAGAAGCAAGTGCCAGGGTCGTGGGCATTGTCTCTGTGGGTGGTGTGTGCCAGGCCTATGCGTGAGCAGCTGGTCAGCCCCTCACCTGGCCAGCTTTCACTTTGAGACCACTCCATCTGCTACCAGACCCTCAGAGACAGGAGGGGATGTCATAGGGGCAGATGTCGCTGGCTGGCTGGCCCCAGCGAGGAGGTGGCTGTGAAGAGCTGTGTCTGCATTTCTCCATGCTCACCGTCCCCTTCTTGGATGACACCTGTGAATAACTCAGGATGAGGCCAGATGGTTGTGAAAGTATATGCCCGTCTTATTGCCTGAGACCATCATCTCTTCATACGGTAGCTCCGAGGGTTTTGTGCTTAGCAGGACTTGCCCTCTTAACCTAAATAGGCCTAGACCTTTCCTCATTCTCACTGAGAGCTGGAAGGTTCTGAGGTGTGGTTGTGAGAATGTATAGTTACTTCCTTATTTGAACACCCTAGGTCATTTGACGAAGAAAATTGATGAGTTTTTTTTTTTTTAACCCAGGCTGATCAGATGACACAGTAAATCATCTAAATGTTATAAAACCCTTAGATATGAATAACATGCTAGTGAACAGGGTTGAGCACCCACCCATCTCCAAGGGCACTAGTGTGATAGATATGAACTCTCCTTTGTCTTGTTAGTCACCCGCAGGGTCTGTAACCTGTAACTGCAGTAGAATTTCTTTGGAAACTTGGAATTCTTTTGGTTCTGGGGAAAAACATCAGACATCAAATATGCATTCATCCTAAGATGTTTCAAGGACAGATCTGCAGCAGCAAACATTGGTGGGTAAAAACTGGGAGATTACACTGTGGAGCTGAGATGTGGGACAGAGAATCTGTAAATGGCCCCAGTACACTATTTAGGAATTGAATTAAGTCCCTTGCAAGAGACCAAACTGCTGAGAATGAAAGAATCGCCCATTGTTCCTGAAGAACCTCTTCTGAAGGCAATCAGTCTGTTATGACAGAGGAGGATGGATGGCAGTTCCCAATATTGAGACAAGGGATTGAAACCCACACTAGTTATGGCATTTTCCCTTTAGATTGGAACTTTGTAATAGCAGAGCAGTGTCAACAGATGGAATTTGAGTAACTTATTTTGCAAGCCATCCACAATTCACAAGAGAGTTTTGTTCCCAGCAGTCTGGCATCTGTAGTGAGGCCATTGTTTGGACCTTTGCAAACTAAAATGCATTTTTCCACAGACATATTGCCCAGAATGGAGGGTGATTTATAGACAAGCCTCCAGAACTTTATTTGACCCTTGATGTAGGTAAAAATACCATACATACTTGGTTAATGCTAGAGACCCTAGTGTTATAAGTAAAACAATAACACTGAAGAGAAAAATATTTCTTTTTTTCCCTTTCTTGGTATAATATGAAGGAAGAGGTTGAGTGATAGTTGAGTTCCAGCCCTCGTTTGTCAAATGAGGAAACTGAGGTTCAGAGAGGTGAGGTACTTGACTGGAAATCACACAGTCAATGAGACTAGAACCTAGTCCTGCCCTGACCCAGTGAAGATGGCCTGTGGGAGGTTTGCAAAGAGACTATCGGATACATTTGGGGTCTTCCAAGTTGTGTTGGGCCCTATTGGATGTCTGGTTTTCCCTAGTTTCAGTATAAAATATGTCCTGTTCCTTCTTTATTAAGGGACTTCCCTAGTGGCTCAGACAGTAAAGAATCTGCCTGCAATGCAGGATACCCAGGTTCAATCCCTGGGTCAGGAAGATCCCTTGGAGAAGGGAACAGCTACCCACTCCAGTGTTCTTGCCTAGAGAATTCCATGGACAGAAGAGCCTGGAGGCCTACAGTCCACGGGGTCGCAAAGAGTCAGACACTACTGAGCCAATAGCACTTCTTCATTAAGTAGCGATGAGCCCGAGGACTGCTATTAACTTCCCTAGGAGTAACACCATGGAGCTCACAGACAGGGTGAAGAGGGCAGAAACACTTGTTCCTGTGAGAGAGAACAGCAAGGTCAAAGTAATGGCGCTGGAAATAGCAGGAGAGCAGAGACAGTATGGGGCCGCCCATGGGGGCTGCAGAGCTCCATGCCAGGGGGCGCTGCAGAACTGAGACAGTATGGGGGCACCAGACCGTGCCTCTAGGGGCCCGTGGGGGCTGCAGAGCTCCATGCCAGGGGGCACTGTCACCCCCTGCAGCTTTGTGGCTACCCTGGTTGATAAGGGCACTGTGGTAGAGAACCTGCCCCATAATGGGGTGCGGAGGGCCCTTGATGAAGGAAGGGGAAGGTGTTCATCCGGAAATGTAGTTCAGTCACCAAGTGTGCATGGCCCATAGCCCATTGAGGGTAAGACAAGAGACAAATAGCAAAACATCTCATAGCACAGAGCTTAGCCTGGCATTCAGGCAGGCACGGCCCCCATGGATTCCCCGTGCCCTCTGTCTGAGAGGTGGCCTCAGACTCTGGGAGCCCACGTGTCTCTTTCCTCTTCAGTCTGAAACTCTTTGCCTCAGATGACACTGCTTGGGAACAAGAGCTATTTTTTGTTTTGTTTTCAATTCTCTACAGTCCCCTCAGCAGATGTTTGATAATATCTATTGATTGAATTTACTCAAGCTTATAGATTTCTAAGAGCAAAGCAATGTTTTAAAAATAACACAATTTTAAACTTGTACTTGAAATTCCAGACAGATGTTTCTTTAAAATCTAGAATCAAAGATCTAATCCTAATTACATTTGACAGTCCCAAGGATTGAGTGGCTTCTGTGATGGTATTCATTCAAAGTGCAGGCTCTTGGCAGGGTGGTGGCTGATGGGCGCCTCGCCCCTTCCCTGGACCCAGGGTGATGGGAAAGGACTTGCGAGCACTTGGTGGGTTTGCCTTGCTCCTTGCCTAGTCTCTCAGGCCCAGGGAAACTGGAGAAGGCCGTGAAATCCTCTCAGTTTCTGGAAGCCTGTTGGCTGAAAGGTCCCTTGGAGGGCTAAACCCATGGGTCTGTTGGAGAAAGGGGAGATGACAGTGCCCTGCCCCTTAGAGAAGCTGAGTCGGAGCTGTCCATCAGCAGCAGCCCACTTTCAAGGCAAGAGAAGCTGGGACACCTCCCTTTCCCTCTGGTTCTCCCCGCCAGCCCCAACTAGAAGGTGGCAGTGTGTGAACCTGCCCGTCATCCCCTCCTTCCACTTTGTAGATGGCCAGGTGCTCCATTGGGCTGTTCCGTGGCATTCCCAGGAGGCTGGCCAAGATCTAAACACGCAGCAGGTTGTTCAGGAAACACCTGATGAAGTCAAGTAAAAAGAGGCAGGTTTCAAAGCACTGCACTCTTCCCTCGCTCACCCCATCCTGTGTTTAATGACAGTACTGCTGCTGATAAGGACAGTCTGTGAGGGCCTCGCAAGTGGCCAGCAGTTGCCCATCATCCCAGTGCACACCCCTGAGGCCAGGTCACACCTCTATGGAGCTGCCATCCAGAGAGCTTGTTTCTCACTGTGTGAACTGTGTGGAGTGGGACGCAACCTTGGCCAATCCTAAGACTCACTTCAGGCTGGGGTGCAGACACAGTGGAAATGGGAGGAGGGTGGCTATCTCTTCTCCAAGAAGGTTGGGGGACGTATGCATGTTTCCTCTCAGATATACTGGCTGAGATTGTAAAACCCAAAACAGGTATTTCAAGGCTTCCATTACTATTTTCTTAAGGACAAAAATCGTTCTCTTTTATTTATACATAAATAACTGTTTCTTGAGCAGACCCAAAGAAATGGAACACAGATGGTGATAATGTTGAAAATGTTTACCTATTTCCTCTCTGAGGACATCAGATTAGCCTTTCTTTGGGCAGAATGTGTAATCTGCTGGAAGACAATATCATCCTTTTGATCTTGCAATACATTTTTCATATCTTTGCCGCAAAAGCTGATTATTATCGTGACATTTTTAAACAATGACTGTTCACCATGCAGAATGGGATGGGGGAGCTCAGCTGAACATATAGATAGATGGGTGCTTGTCGAAGGCCAGATCGTGCAAATGAATTTTCCTGTGTTGCTTTGGCCTGGTGACACTGGCATTAACTCCTTCATCCCTGGATGCAGTCTTATGCGCTATTTGGAACCTGATGCTCAAGCTCTTCAAGTGGCCTCCCCTTGCTTGCAGAGACCATTGATTAATGGCTTTGTCCACTCCTTCCAAGGTTGCTGTGCCCCCTTTTCTTTCTGGAAGTCAACGGATCCTTGATTAAATGGCAGAAGCCGTTTGAATGGGGAAATGTACAGGAAAGGGCTTTTATAAACCATGTGGGGCATTGCAGACTTGAGATGCTGATGGTGCCTTTGTAGATGGAGCCCATTGGCGCCTGCAACATAGGTGGCCGTGGAGCATTTGATTGGCCCTGCTGCCCCAGCTCGCAAACATGAAAACTGATGTTTCTGAAAGGCTCCTTTGCACTGCTGTTTCGCCTCCCTTCAGGGCTTTGACTCATTTCAAAGGGAAGGCACTGGATAAAGGAGAAAGCAGCAGAAGTGGAAAGGACACAGATTTCAAACCTGTTCTGTTTCATTTTGGCTTCAGAGAATTTTGTCTGTGCGGGGACTGGAGTGGGTCTCTCTGAGTCAGGTACGCCCACCTGCATGCCCCAGGAGGTCTGTGATGTCCCACCCGGTTGCTGAGATCAACCAGATGCCAGGCTGGGTAGCAGTGGTGTGAGGGCTGGAGGCAGCCAGCACAGGAGGGATTAACGTCACCCAAGCTGTTTGCAGCTCCGGGCCTGCAGCATTGCACAGCCAGGCCATCCTGCAGCGGAGTTCAGATTCCCCTGCAGCCTCAGGGAGGGAACCAATAAATCATGAATGAATTTGAAATTATAGTTCCTTCTTTTAGCTTTCTTCTTTTCTTCTTTTTGTTCCTTCTGTACCTCCCCACCCTGGGAACAATGTTATAGAAAATTGTAGGTTGTAAATTCCACCCAGTGCATTTAGCTCCAGCCTGGCTAAGGTCTATGGAATGGCATCTCTCCAGGCCTATTTCATGGAACCTGTCAGCGAATTCCGCACTATGCAGATATCCAAAGAGCAAAAACAGGAAGTCTCCAGGATGGAAATGGAGCCAGAGGTGGGCAGAGGAGCAGAGGGTGGGTATCCTTTGGGCCCATCTCCACATAGAACCTGTAGTGTCATGGGTTGGGTACAATGGGGCCTTGTCCCTGTGCTGGGCCAGAGCGGGTGAAGAAGACCTCAAGTTTTGTTAACTTGTGCTGAAGTGTTATTTCTTTAAAGCAAAACTTTGTGTGATGCTGTGTCTTGACCATTGGTAAGTCTTTCTAGGGAAAAAAGAAAGCTTCCTCCTCTTGGGTCTTAACGCAAAGTGTCAGTGCAACCAAGGGCCGTCAGCCTGATCAGGGCAAGCCTGTCTCTGGGCCTCAGACAGTGTTTGGGAGGCAAGGAACCAGCTGGCCATCCACATTTGTAAGCTGAACTTGACTTCACAGCCAAAGGACTTCATTGCTACCCACTGGGACATTTGGTCTCTCGTATGCACGTGTGTGTGTGAATGGTGTGCTCCAGATGTAAAGCAGGAGTCAAAGCTGCAGCGTGGCCTTGCGGAGCTCCCCTGAGGCCCCCAGGGTTATCATGAAACTCAGAAATCAGCTCTGAAAGCCTGATTCACTCAATGAACAGCCTCAGGCTCTTTGCAGCAAATACCCCAGCTACTCATGTCACTGTTCCCAGAACAGCCCCTGCCACACCAAGGGTACCTGCAGGGCTTGCTGATGGCAAGACCTCAGGAGGCTGGGGTCTGAGCAGAAGGGCTGGCTGACCGGGCCCTCTGAGGGCTTCCCTCACTGCCTTTGATGCTGCCTAGCCTCGAGGCTCTCCTTCTTGCCCAGGGGATGGGGGCCAGCATAGATTTCCACTGAGCAGGGACTGCCTGCCCAGGAAGCCCTGTCCACAGGCTGGAGGCTAGGAGTCTGGTCTATAGATTCATCACCTTTCTGATTTTCATCTTTTCACTTCTCTCCAGAGACCTTTAATATCATCTCGTGCTATGGAAGCCTCCGTAGTCTGGTCTCTACCTGGAATAAGCCACCTCTGAGATTTTTCTCTGTTCTTGCTCTCTAGATTTCTTTCTGCCCTCAGCCTGTGCTGGTGAAGGCTGTATGCCTGACCCTTTCTAAAAGGGTGAATTTATTTGAAAAGGCAATCCATATAGGTTAAGAAATAGAATCAGTAAGGTGCATGTACGTACATGTTTAAAAACCAGTTTCTTTCATCTTTTGCTGTGTTAGCCATGGCAGCCACAGTGCATCACCTCCGCCCAGGGGGCATGGTACCTGCCACACTCGGTTCACTCTTTTAGGTTAAATATTCCCTGCCTATTATTTTCTTAGGAAATAAAAACACTTCTCAGGGTACTATGCCTGGCATTTTAATATACTAAGTATATTTCTTTGTAGCAGAAAAATGAGAGCGTACTCAGCTGAGGAGCCTGGGAACGTGAAGAAAGTAAAAGGAGGGAGGGCCAGGTGGGGAAACTGCTGGACGTGCCGTGGGCGCCTTTCTCTCTCCCCCTCTGCTCTTGTGCTGGAAGCTTCTCTCAGCAGGGCTTCTCTTGTTCACCTCTGCGCACTCCTCCCTTGGTATGGAGCCTGCCACTCGGGCATTTAACAGCTCACATGGAGTGAGGCCGAGACCGTGCCTAGCTCTGTGTTGCCAGAGTGAGTGAGATGAGATGTGGTCCTCTCCCCCGGTGCTCCGGTCTGTAAAGGAGACAGGCAGCAGAGCAAAAGGCCACGAGAAGGGCCCAGTGGTAGGACAGAGTCCTTTTCGGCTCACATATCTTGGGGTCTCAGCGATGGCAGGCTCAGTCCAGTGGCCAAGGGACTGAGGGCGGTGAACAAAAGACTTCCCACCCCTGCCAGTGACCGGCAGACCGTGCGCCATCCTAACAGTCAGAGGCTGGGCAGCAGGATACAGATGGCTATTCATCATGAGCGGTGGCAGCTGCCTTGCCGGGACCTCCCCAGGCTCCAGGCTCTATTCAATGCCACCTCTGAGGGCAGAGGGAGCTTGCTATCTTGGCAAACATTTCGTATGTCCAAGAAGCCATCTGTCTTCTTTGTGAGTGTACCATCCCCAGTAGCTGCTGCTGCAAGTTCAAATTCAGGATTGAGATTGGCGTTCATGGAGCTGGATGTGGAGGAAGGGATTTCATTGATGCCAACCCACCATTAAGGAGAAACCAAATCCAGTACCCTTTCAAATGGAGCTTGCCCAGGACGTCCTCACCAGGCTTCATTTTTAAAAGCTCTGCAACTTTACTTAGATGTATGTGCTTTTGCTTTGTAATCAGATTTTCCCCAAACTGATATATCATTAAACCTTTGTTTTTACAATACATGCTTTATTGCAAAACCAATTCCAACAAAGTATTGCAGATGCAATGCAATTTTTATGTCTTAGTTGTTTTCTTTTTTGGTTGCTAGGGTACCAAACACTTTTGAGGAAGTAGCTTGATACTATCTATAATATGGTGGTTTTTTGGATAAGAGATTGCATTATCCCCATGTAATATATTTGGACAGACTGTATCCATCATGGCTCAGCTAGATAAATAAATTAAAACTCGCTGATTGAGGGAGAAATGTGATATTTCTCTTGCTAAGAGGGGTTTATGCTTCTCTTCTGACAGCTGCTGTGTTGACAGGATGCCTCAGCTCTGCCCAGCTTAGCTGTTTCCACTTCTTACGAAAGACAAAAGTACTGCAGGGACTTTCAGAACTATGCGAACGCTGCCTCTGGGGTTGACAGCCTCCCCGACTCCGAGCCCCCAGCCCCTCAACCCGGCCCCTCTCCCGTAGATAGTCACAAGGGCCCCTGCTGGGCACTGTGTCGCTCCACATGGTGGGCCCTGAGGGGACCATCCTTTGTCGCCTATGAGTGTGCTGTGGCTCCCAGCCATGGACTCAGGCTGGGAGACCGTGGAGAAGACGACTGCTTCCTTCTCTCCCATCTCTTTCCCCAAGGAGGCAGGCTGGGCTGGGCAAGGGTTGGGTCAGCCCAGAGTCTGACCTGGATCAGGCTTTGATCCCCTAAGACCGCCCAGAGGAGCTGCACAGTCCCCTCTGTGAGGCCCCTACACCGGGCAGAGCCAGGAGGGGCTGCCAGGGATGGATGCCATTCCCAGGGTGCGGGAGGAAGTGTGCATTCCAGAGTCCATCTAGTCGCAGTGCGTGAACTCGGAAAGTTAGAATACGACAACTGTATACAGTGAGGCCATGAGGATGAGAGGGCGGCATCAGTTGGGTCTTTAGGGAGTGTCTGTTGCTGGGCTCACCTCACCTCTAACACTTCCCACTCATGAATGAGAACTCCTTTTAGGAGAGAGAAAGACTGTGTGTCCTTTCTGCCTTCTCACTGCCATTGTTGTCATTGATTCAGGAGGAATTTGTTCATTCATTTGCTCATCCATCCATTCATTTTGGAGCGAGTTTGTGCTCTGGGCACTTTCGTGGACACTGACATGTATCCAAGTTGCCAAGGCATTGTTTGTATCATCCCAACAAGTCACTTTCCCTCTGCACCTTGGCTGCAGCCCAGGGCTGTGGGAGCATTCAGTGACTCAGTGAGACGCAGCGCAGAGTGAGCCTGCATAGAGGACGCCTTCCCCGACCTGTGTGTTTCTGCTGAGGTCAGCACAGCTGTGTGGTATGTGGTCTCTCTGGGTGAGAGTACCACCGGCACACCCCACGCAGCCCCCTGAGGTCCTGCTTTCCTAGCGAAAGGCCACTAACCTCCTTTTTCCGTGTCAGAAGGTCTTAGAAGCTCAAAATAGCAAAGCATTTCCACTCTTCGCTGTAGGAAAAGTCCCTCTCTGAGTCCTTTCTGAGATGAATTCCCCAAAACTATGTCAAAGTCCACAAAAGCTAAATAAATCCCTCCAAACTACCTGCAGAGGTCATTGGAAGTGTGAGCAACTCTTGTGACAGTTAATTTAATGTTTTCTCTGTGGATCATTTACCATTCCTGGCACATCCATGGTTAAGATGGCAGTTTCTGTACCCAGATTGTGCCGGGTTTAAATCCCAGCTGTGCGATTTTATAAGCTGAATAATCTTGGCCTAATTACTTAACTTTTCTCAGCCTCACCGCCCCCGTCTGTAAGCATGTGTAGTAGGAATAAGTCCCTCACAAGGTAGCTGAGGATTAAGTGAGTTAATACACACAAACCTCTCAGAATAGTGCCTGGCACCCAGTAAAGCAGTGGGTGTGTTAGCCGTTGTTTGTGTTTCGGGAGGAATTTCCATTTAAATGAGAACTGTCTACAGAAATTGCCTGCACAGAAATCTCTTAGCTCAGGAAAATTTTCCCAGCTGTAGATCCCACTAAGTATTCCTTTGTTGTTTCCCTCGCGTTGTTTGGTGCAACACAAATACCTTTGTCATCTTTCAAAAATCCAATTCTTTGGTTTGGTACTTGAGGGATAAGAGCCGAGGATGATGGAAACGGGGCAATCTATGTCTTCTTAGACAAGCTTCTTCCCAGGTAATCAGACAGGCCACTGAGACACAGCAGTGCTGCCTGAGCATTTATAAGGGGCACTTGGCCCAACAGCTCACCCTACAGACCGCTGACACCTCATCTCCCAGCAGCCTTGGCCTGTGAGGGTCGTGACCTCCCCAGTCACGGCTCTCAGCCCCGGTGGTTGTGCACACCCACAGGCTGCGCCCAGGCTGTGGTCCCCGGCGTGTGCTGTGGTTCCCAGCGTGTGCTGTGGCTTCTAGGTGGGGATTGATGTGAGTCTGGCCTGGAACCTGGGGGTGTTGTCAGGGGCCACCTGTGACCTGCACTGGGCCCTCTACGAGGTCGGGGGCTCCGTTCTCTGTGCTCCCGCAGCTGGTGCATGGAACACATGGCAGCCCCAGGTACTCCACAGGTCTGCCTCCCAGCCAAGTGTGGGCTTCTGGAGGAAGAGGGACTGTGCTTTCTCTGTCTGCACCCACAATGCCTCCTGAAACAGGGCAAGTGATGGGGCAGGCAGACAGCGGGACAAGTGGCCCCCTCTCTGTGCCTGTGGCCACCTTGGTGCCCGCAGCCTTGGTGATCAAGCAACATACCCTTTCCACGGTGAAGAGTTAGAGCAGTGTCACTGCCAAAGCAGCAGAAAGGTCCACTTTTTCTGCCTGCCTCCAGCAATCCTACTGCCTCTGGATTGTCCCCCGGGGCATCAGAGAAAGTCCTTCCCTGGGCCTCAGTTGTCTCGTCTGTAAGGGGAGTGCTCTTGCCTAGCACTCTTGTCCACAGCCCAGCCAGTGGCTCTGTCCACAGCGTGTTTGAGCCCTTTCTCCCCTGCACTGCTGCTGACATTCTCAAGTTTTCTCTTTGTCTGTAGTAGGCCTCAAGAGATTTCTTAATCAGAATGGAAATACTAGTAGAAGGAGTCGGTGTGTACAGTACCTGCCTGCCCAGGTCAAGTCAATCTGCCCTTGAGGAGTTTTGCGAAAACAGGGGCCAGGGACTGGGGCAGACTTCTTCTTCCGGTTGCTCAGGCCCGCAGCTGACTCTTCCTTCCACGGTCCCCTCCCCCTCTTCCCTCTGCCTCCTCCATCCTCGGCCCCTTCTTACTCCTCCCTCGGGCTCTCTGTCCCTCTCCCCTGCTGTCCTTGTCTCCTTCCCTCTTCTCCCACATTTTCCCTCCACTTGGCCCAGGCCCGCTGCCCTGCACACCAGTGTGAAGAGCCAGGCCACCTGGGAATACCTGGAGTCCAGGGCTTGTCCAGCATGCACTAAGTGCTGGCCTGGCTGGCCTCTCTGCTGCTGGTCTGCGGCCCGCCCTCCCCTCCCCTGTGAATGCCCCAGATCCTTGATGGATGTGATCTGAAGAGGCGCTGTAGACCCCTGCATCAAGTCAGCTGCTTGCGGCACTGAGATGACAGGTGTGATGTTTTCCTGGGGATGCTGAGCTGGGAAAAGCACCATCTCCCATCGTAATGGAGCTAATGGCGTTCCGCTCAGGACAGCTGCACTTACATCTGGTGTTAAACCACCATTATTTAAACTTTATGACGCGAGAGGATGCCAGCTCGTCCACTTGCAGCATATAAATTATGTCGATTGCCATGCACTTTTTTTAACCCTGATTCTCCTGAATTATGAAAGAAGGACAAGACTGGTGATGGTTCTCAGGGCTCCCCTGAGCCTGTGAGCTCGGTGTGCAGGAGCCCTTGCATGAGGTGTGTGCAGATGGCTAAGTGGAAGCGGTAGGGCTGGAGCCCAGGGCTGCCCCCACCACTGACTAGCCAGGATGGTGCAGTCCTGGCGGGGCCCCAGCTCCTGCGGGAAGCCATGTAGGGTGAAACACTGGGGCAGTTCAGAGTGGAGCGAGGACATGGCCCCCCGCCCCCTGGACTGCCACGAGCTTCAGTGAGGTGCAGCAGTGTTGAACGCATGCTGCAGGGCACACACACCAAGGGATCCAAGGAATGGGGGCTCAGGCACACCTCCCTGCCCCCACCCCACCCCGCCGACCCCATTCCTTTTTCAGTGTCTGTCTGTATGCCTAAAGGCCACCATTAAAAGGTAATGTTTTCTGGGAGGGAAAACCTGTTCGAACAATTGTCAGCATTACCTCCCCAGTATGAATTAGTCAGTTGGCCATTAAACATCTGGGTGTGAATTAGTCAGTCGATTACCTGAAACACTGGTGGCAGCTGTGGTTTAAAAAGAGCACTGACTAGTGGAACCTGAATTTAAATCCCTGTCTTATCCCCGTCAGTGGGTGTCAAGCTGTCTTGTGCACCCTGATACATGAACTGTTTGTTCAGAACACAGGACATTCAGAGCCTGCACCCTGGGATCCCGAATCCCATTCAGGACACATTTTAACAAATGCTGTGGGAGGTCAGAGCCACTCCTGGAGAACTGCTGAAGAACGTCTGACCTTGGGAGTCATCAGCCATCTCTGTCAGCTTCAGCCTCTGTCTCTAAGTGAAAGTGTTAGTTGTTCAGTCACGTCTGACTCTTTGCGACCCCATGGACTGTCACCCGCCAGGCTCCTCTGTCCATGGAATTCTCAGGGCAGGAATACTGGAGTGGGTTGCCATGTCCTTCTCCAGGGAATCTTCCCAACCCAGGGATCAAATCCAGGTCTCCTGAATTATAGGCAGATTCTTTACTGTGTGAGCCACCAGGGAAGATGAGGGTGTTTATGTGTCTCTGACCATGCCCTTGGGAGGAGACTGGGAAACACCAGCCTTTGGGGAAAGATATGGTTGGTGGTGGGGAGGCCCTGGTCTTGGATGCACCCCCACCGTCAGCCCCAGGGGCAGAGGAGCACTGGCACTGTGTGTGCTGGGAGGGGCTGTGCTCAAGGGTGTGAGCGCTATGCTGCCGTAGGGGCAGGAGTGACCCAGGGGACAGGCCAGCAGAGGCCTTCTGCACACGCTTCCCCAGCTTGTAGAGCAGGAAGCCAAGCGCCTGGCGCTCAGCCCTGGGTGCCTCTCCCCTTCAGATGGGTGGGCACTGGCTCAGTGCTCTCCCATGTCACTGAGGAAGGTCGTTCGCCTTGCAGAAGACAGAGGGTGCTGTGAGAAGGGTGGAAGCCTTGACTCTATTACAGAGTCGACAGGAACCATCAGCAGAGCGGCCCTGGGGTGGAAAGCGGCATATGGTGTCAGCAGGGGCAAATGAGCGCGGTGTTATCTTCCCGCTACTTTATGATCACTGTTTGCGGAGAGTGCTTAATTTAAAGTGTCTTCTCGGCATCTCAAGTGTGAGCAAAGACTAAACACAGCTCCTTTCATGCAAATATATGAAACGTGGTATACTCGCACATGCAGACATGGGGTAGAAATAACAATTTCCTCGTTGAAGTTATTTGAAATAAAGATCTTACCATCTGTTCCAAGGGGTGAAAAAAAAGGGTGGTGGGGGTTGTTCTGTTGAAAGATTAGGAAGTTTCCACCAGAATGGCAGAAACATGTAGCTTGCACTAAAATGATATCTAAAAATAATAACCATGTGTACATGGTTGCTTTTGGTGTGTTTCTATGAGCTTTATCCAGTTTGAGTTGCAAGAGTCTGACCCTCCATCTTGCCTGGCATCTTGTCTTGTCCCCTGTGCCAGCCAGGGCACTTCTCTCAAGCTCCAGGCTGGGGAATTTCCAGGAGATGCATTTGGTGCTGCTCTGACACATCCAGGAGAGGTTCGCCTTGGGAAAAGGCAGAATAGCACGATGCTTTAGAACTAGGGTGTTTATGTGTCTCTGACCATGCCCTTGGGAGGAGACTGGGAAACACCAGCCTTTGGGGAAAGATATGGTTGGTGGTGGGGAGGCCCTGGTCTTGGATGCACCCCCACCGTCAGCCCCAGGGGCAGAGGAGCACTGGCACTGTGTGTGCTGGGAGGGGCTGTGCTCAAGGGTGTGAGCGCTATGCTGCCGTAGGGGCAGGAGTGACCCAGGGGACAGGCCAGCAGAGGCCTTCTGCACACGCTTCCCCAGCTTGTAGAGCAGGAAGCCAAGCGCCTGGCGCTCAGCCCTGGGTGCCTCTCCCCTTCAGATGGGTGGGCACTGGCTCAGTGCTCTCCCATGTCACTGAGGAAGGTCGTTCGCCTTGCAGAAGACAGAGGGTGCTGTGAGAAGGGTGGAAGCCTTGACTCTATTACAGAGTCGACAGGAACCATCAGCAGAGCGGCCCTGGGGTGGAAAGCGGCATATGGTGTCAGCAGGGGCAAATGAGCGCGGTGTTATCTTCCCCTACTTTATGATCACTGTTTGCGGAGAGTGCTTAATTTAAAGTGTCTTCTCGGCATCTCAAGTGTGAGCAAAGACTAAACACAGCTCCTTTCATGCAAATATATGAAACGTGGTATACTCGCACATGCAGACATGGGGTAGAAATAACAATTTCCTCGTTGAAGTTATTTGAAATAAAGATCTTACCATCTGTTCCAAGGGGTGAAAAAAAAGGGTGGTGGGGGTTGTTCTGTTGAAAGATTAGGAAGTTTCCACCAGAATGGCAGAAACATGTAGCTTGCACTAAAATGATATCTAAAAATAATAACCATGTGTACATGGTTGCTTTTGGTGTGTTTCTATGAGCTTTATCCAGTTTGAGTTGCAAGAGTCTGACCCTCCATCTTGCCTGGCATCTTGTCTTGTCCCCTGTGCCAGCCAGGGCACTTCTCCCAAGCTCCAGGCTGGGGAATTTCCAGGAGATGCATTTGGTGCTGCTCTGACACATCCAGGAGAGGTTCGCCTTGGGAAAAGGCAGAATAGCACGATGCTTTAGAACTTGGGCTCTAGGTGGCCCCACGTGGCCCTGAGCAAGTCCTTCCCTTGCTCTGTGCCTCGGTTTCCCCAGCATGGGCTGGTGGTGATGCTGACCCCATCAGTGAGGCTTGTCACGTGTTTAGCACCCAAGTCCTCCTGGCGCCTTGGCCGTGTTTGTTCCACCTCCTCCCTCCACCACACCCCCGCCAACGTGGTGCGCACATGATGACTCCTTGGCACAGGCAGAGGAGCTCAGGGTGAACTCTCTGGGTGGGGCCCTGCAAAGTTAGATGGAAATGAACCTGAGTAATAGGAGTCCTCTCTTCTCTCCACCCTACGTGAGCTACATGGTCATCCAGACCTGTTTGTGGTAGAGTTGTGCTGTCCCAGCCACACCTCCTGAGTCCTCTCTGCTGCTCCACAGCCTAATCACCGGTGGTCAGAAAACCCAGACAGTAAAGTCCAGGAGCTGGGGATGGGGCATGCAGGGCCACACAGCTGATGAGACTGGACCCAGCCAGAGGGAGGGCTCTGTTATTCGAAGACATGTTCTGCTTGGAAACGGGAAACCTCTGTGGAGGGCACTGGGATGGGCAGGGCCGTGGAAGGCCAGAGAGAGAGGCCAGCTCCAGGGCTTCCCCTCATGGAGGGCCCTGGAGGGGAAGGCCAGCATTGTGTGTTAGGGCCAGGCTGTCCTGATACAGGATGCCAGGAGATAGGGTGATAGGCGTCATTCAAAAGAGTGAAGCAAACTTGAGAGGGGAGGATGTGGACTGGGAGCTGGGACACACAACAGCAGAAAGCTCAGCAACAGAAGAAGGCTGCAGAGTCTCAGGTTGTCGTCAGAACCTGCCTGTGGACCAGGGTTTGGGAGCCTTGATGGGCTAAGGTGGCTCTGGGTGCCACTAGATTAGGAGGAGAGAGGAAAGCCTCCTCAAGAGAAATTAAGGTCACAGCTGTAGGCATTTTTATGCCTTACAGTCAATCACTCAGAAGTCACTAGCCCTTGAGTTTATAAACCACATATAAACTCAGAGTATCCATTAAAAAGAGCCGCCGGGGGACACATGGTTTGCCTGGAACAGCATCCAGCCTGCCATCTGCTCCCACATGTAAATTATCTGTGTTTTATAACCTTTCAGTGAAACTTATTTAAAGAGGGTTGTCTTTTTTTTTTCCCTCCTTCTTCAGAAACTCAAGCATAAATTCAGAACTCAATTAAATAATCCCCTAACACCCTCTGTTTTCATGCTACTGCACATTGGCAGGTGAACTTGCAGGCCTGGGGGAAGAAAACCCCAGCGAGGTGCATTCCATACCCCGCACCTGGGCCCCAGCACACGTGCTGGTCTCCCCTGGGAGGGAGCCGTCTGGCCCCACGAGCTGGTGTCTTAGATTCTCTCCGGGTGGGGCTGACTGGCTGCTACGGGGTCTACTTGGTCCCCAGCTATCCCTGGACAGAAGGGCCTGGCTGACACAGTGTGCCCCAGAGCTGTGCCAGGCACCAGGGCAGGCAGAGCCCAGGAGGAGGTGGCCACCCACAGGTGACTGGGGTGAGGCTGAACCTTCACGGAAGGCCTTTGTGGCTTGGGGGTGGTGATCTGAGGGTGCACACCTGCACCACACCTGAAGTGATCCTTGGAGTGGATCCTTGGGTCCTCCACACCCTTGGAGTGATCCTCAGAGGTGAGGCCTTGGGAGGTGGCAGTGCCCCTCCCTTTCTCTGAGTTTTAAAGGTGGATGGTGTGTCCCATGTCAGAGGAAAGCAGCTGCTGCTGCTAAGTTGTTTCAGTCGTGTCCAGCTCTGTGCGATCCTATAGACAGCAGCCCACCAGGCTCCTCTGTCCCTGGGATTCTCCAGGCAAGAATACTGGAGTTGCCATTTCCTTCCCCAATGCATGCAAGCATGCTAAGTCACTTCAGTCGTATCCGACTCTGTGTGACCCCATGGATAGCAGCCCACCAGGCTCCTCTGTCCACGGGATTCTCCAGGCAAGAATACTGGAGTGGATTGCCATTTCCTTCTGTAGAGGAAAGCAAACACACTGTTTAATTTGAAAGTGAAAAGTTAGTGGAATCAGAACCAGATCTGATGGCTGGGTCCTCGAATATAGTCTTTTAAGAGGAGCTACATGCCGGGCTCAGGGCCTATGCTTTCCTACGTGCTGCCTGCCCTACCCTGGGCCCCCCTCCCTCTCTGCAGCTCTGCACCAAGCCCAGTGGCCATAGTGGGAGACAGTGAGGGTTGAAGGGAGACTACAGGCAATCAGACATCGTGCCTCCTTCCTGGGGCCGCACAGTGGAGTCTGAGGAGGAGGATGCCATGGGCTCAGGGAAGTAGGGGGAGGGACTGCTTGAGACCTCCACCCTGCCCAGTGCCTTGCAGGAACCCCTTCTTGACCTTCACCCCTGCCCAGTCCCAAGGGCCCCTAGATTAAAGAGAAGGGAAACAGGGCCCAGAGCTGAAGCCCACTGGTTCATGGCTGGCCAGGGCATAGACATGGCAGTAGCTCGGGGAAGACAGTGGTCCAGCAAGAGAGAGAAAAATACAAGGGCATAGCACAGACCATGCCCTGAGTTGGGCAGAGAGGGAGCTAAGTTTATGCAGGAGTGGGAGCAGAGAACCAGAGTGATCTCCAAAGAGCGAGACCTGGCTCCACTCTGGCTGCCGGTGGGGCAGATGCTGAGCACTTGGCCTGCCATTGTTGGTGATGGTGGTAGAGGAGCAGACTGGCCGGTTTTGCTCAGCACATCTAATGGCCTGAGCAGTCTGCTGGGCAAGCCCTCCCACGGGGCCTGTCTCAGTCACTGTGGTTGCTGTAGCAAAACACCATGGACCGAGGAGCTTGTAAGCAGCTGAGCTTCACTTCTCATGCTCTGGAGCCTGGGTGCCCACGTGCTCTGGTGAGGACCTTCTTCCGGTTGCTGACTGCCGACCTCTCACTGTGTGCTTATGTAGTAGAAGGAGTGGGGAGCTCTCTCAGGCCTCTTTTAGAAGGGCAGTAATTCTATTAATGAGAGCTGGGTGCTCGTGACCTAATTACACCCCCCCTCCAACACAAACCCCATCTCCTAATACCATCACCATGGGGGCTGTTTCAACATAGAAATTGGGGATGGAGTGGGGAGAGACACATTCAGACCATAGCAGGGGCCGTGGACAAGGAGGCAACTACCTGTCTGTCTGTCTTAATGTTTTGCTCTCCTTCCTTCCTTTCAGTTGTTGAGTCATTTAAGAAATGCTCTAAGGAGCTGGGGATGGAAGGCACCCTAGACAGGCATGATTCCTCCTCCTTGGGCTCGGGTCTGACAGCAACAGCTCAACACAGCTGTCTGTCGGGAAGGAAGGAGGGGTGCCATAGGAGCTTACAGTGGGGAACCCTAATCCCCAAATGGAGATTTAGAAGGTGTCTCAGATGATGTGATGTTTAAACAGAAAGGCAAAGGCAGGAGGCAGGGGGGCATTGTTCTCAGCAGAGGAAACAGATGTGCCAAAGCCAGGGCAGGGGGAGTCTGGTTCAGGATGGAGGCCTACCGTGGGCAGTGAAGTCTGGCTGGAATGTGGTGCAAGGGGCAGAGTCAGGTGGGTTTCTCGGGAGGCTGGAGGGCCCTATGGGCAGGAATTGACCTACCAGTGCCACGGCCCTCAGAACATCAGGCTAAACCCGCAGAGGAAGACCCCAGGCACCACTACCAACCAACTCCCTTCCCCAAACCCATAGCATTCCAGACACTCTCATCTAAAGGACAGTGCCTGCCTGGTTTAAGAAGCAGACACAGTAGCAGAAGGGGTGGGGGAGTCCCCAAAATGTGCATGAGTTGTCCCAACACCAGAAAGTGTAAGAAGTCTGTTCAAGCTTGGATATTTAGAACATCTGGGCTTTCCTTTCCCAGATGGGAGTCCTTAAATGTTTCCATTTCTTCTTTAAGGCACATTAGAGGAATTGAACTCCCCTTATCACTTCCTTGCACCTGGAAGAATCTTAGATAGGAACAGTTGGATATTTTTGGACCTTGAATGAATTTAAATTCCACATTTAGGCTCCACCACCCATGTTTGATTTCTAATTAGAATGTCACACTTACCTTATGAACACAAGGTGTTGTGCTAAAAACCTTCTGCAAGGGAGGTTGGGGATGTGTGGAAATAAATGTGGCCCATATGGAACAAGAATGATATTTCTGCAGGGGGATTTAGAGGTAATGATCTCTGATAAACTGAACCTCAAAAGTATTCTTTAAAATCATTATATTTGACTTAATGTGCTTTGTTCACATTTAATAAAGTAGGCAGGGTACCTGTTGTTGCTTTAAAGAAGGTACAAAATATGCAATTATAGATGGCAAAAAAGGTACAAATGTATATGAAGCCTGGTGATATTGCTGGTATTGGGTCAATGGTATAATGTGACAGTCACTGAGTAGTTTTGTCCTGGTAACTGCTGCTGCTAAGTCACTTCAGTCATGTCCAACTCTGTGCGACCCCATAGACGGCAGCCCACCAGGCTCCCCTGTCCCTGGGATTCTCCAGGCAAGAACACTGGAGTGGGTTGCCACTTCCTTCTCCAGTGCATGAAAGTGAAAAGTGAAAGTGAAGTCACTCAGTCGTGTCCGACTCTTTGCAACCCCATGGACTGCAGCCCAGCAGGCTCCTCCATCCATGGGATTTTCCAGGCAAGAGTATTGGAGTGGAGTGCCACTGCCTTCTCCGTCCTGGTAACTAGGAACACCCAAGTGAACCTATGTGACTCAGGAGAAAGGACATTGTTGAGGTCCTTTGATGGACCGGAACCTGGTGGTCCAGAGTCAACAATAAGAAAGTAAAAGAGAGAGAAAGAGGCTGCTATTCCTTGGTTTACACAGAAAGCCAGTAAAGCCCCTGGCACAGGGCTTGCTCTGCTCACGGAGGTCTCCGGCACCCTCCTGATGGGGTGAAGGCGCAGAGCGCCTTCTCGAGAGGGTCTTAGAAGCCCAGGCAGGAAAGTGAACTCAGAGGGCCTCTGCGCTCCAAAGAAATAGCCTCAGAGAGAGAGGGAGAGAAAAAGACAGACAGACTCGGGGACCAGAGCTCTGATGGATCAAAGGTGTTTTAATCAACATGGTGTGGGCATATATACTGTAGTTATTCTCAGCAGAGATAAAGATTAAAATTCCAGACTTAAAAAACATAGGCAATCCATATTAAAGAGAGAGAGAGTTGTAAACAATCATTTTTACCATATGGTTCACAAGAAGGAAGAGGGTGCTTATCACGGTACAGAAAAACTAACAAAGGAAATGCCTGGATTCTTCAGCCCTGGGAGAGGCTTGCCTCTCTTAATTCCTGAATATTCAGGAATGAATAAGGAACAGAGAATTCCTGACAGATCCAAAACAGCACACAGGAAGCCTCCTGTTAAATGCTTCCTGACAGGACATGAATTTTGGGGTCCCTCCACTGAGGGTCATTGCATAGATACCTCTGTGTTTTTTCCTTCTTACTTCCACCAGAGTTCAAGATGATATACCATCACGTGGGAGCTTTTTAAAAACTAAATCAAAGAATGACATCCCTGCTGTATTATATTGGTTTTACTAAACATGCTTCTATTGACTCTGGTTGAAAACAGATGAGGGTTTTTTTCCCTTTATTTTGATAAATAGAGATAGATAAAAAGCATCAACATCATATCTCTCAAGAAAAGCTGCAGAAGAGGATGGTCAATAAAAATGGATCTGACAGCATGCTTGTAGGATACGGAGTTAGAGAAGGCGAGGTTCAGAAAAAGAACGAGACCGGCACTTTACAGGAACAGGTCACCTTTAATGAGACAAGAAAGGGCAACAGTCAGATGAGTGAGCTGCTGCCCTAACCCAAGAAGAGTAAGTATATATAGGCGTATATGCGGAAATCTGCTGTCTAAAGGGGGCCTGCTCTTCTCCAAGGTTGTTCAGAGTAGTTATCTCTTAAGTGGCTGGGGCAAGGAATTCTGGAGATCAGCCAGAGGCTGGACCAGCTGGGAGCTGGGCAAATCAATCTTAATGTCCTTTTTTTTCCCTTCAGGTGAGAGAGTTCTTTGTTTTGCATAGAACGGTGGGGAGGACCCCCAAGGGGAATTTAAGCCTGGGCTATTTTGAGCTGTGTAACTTTCCTTCAATGCTAGTCTAGACCAGTTAGCATCTTTTATTCCAGTGACTTAGTGGCGAGATATTGTGACTGTATAGTTAGCAACAAAGAAAAATGACTGGGAGCTGAAAGGGATGCCTGTGCTATCAATTTTTAGTCTTGTTGCATCTTCCTGTAAGCACGTAGAGGGAGAAAGATAGCTGGGATCTTGTTACCCCATGGCACAGACATATAGCTGTCCTTAGCCAGTGAGCCACGGGGAGGTTATTTGCCACCTCATGTCATCCGGTGAAACTGTCCCCTGGCCATGCCTCCTTGTGCCTCCTGGAGGGTGCTGCTGCCTGACTCTGCCTCTGTGTGCATGCTGGACTTGCTTGTTAACATTTCAGATCCAGGGAATGGAACTCCTCTGGGTTCCATGTGACAGAGAGGATGTCCCTGTCCCCGTGGACCCAGCTTTTCACCATCAGGAGGATGATGTCAGCAGCTGATGAGTTGACTGGCATGGCTGTCCATACCCACTCAGAGACACTATGCTCCATCCTTGAGCCCCTGTCCAAGACCTTGCCAGCCTGGACTGAAACCCACGCATAAGTGGAGCCAGGCTAATGAGGTGAACAGAGGCCTTTACAGACGATGTTGTCAGTATGGTCAGCCAACCCAGCCCCACGGGAGCATGCCTGCGGGAGGGTGGGAGGCAACACTGCAGGCCAGGAGTCAGCAGGTCTGAGTTCCCTGCTCCTAACCTTGCCATCAGCCATCCTCGTTCCCTCGTGTAAGTGACTCAGTTTTCCTTGTGTTGGGTCCAATATTCCTGTCTGTCACAGATGCTGGCCTCAGGCCTCCGCTCAGCCTTCATCCCTTGCCCTGTCCTCTGCAGTGATGGATCAGCCACCTGTGGCCCTCCCTCTCTGAAGCTACATATCTTCACCAAACAGCTCTTGGCCACTGTAGTGGACGTTGCCAGTGCTCTGCCCTTGGCCCCAGTTCTCACTGTTTCCGACACAATGAAGGTGTCTCCTGCTGCTGCTCCATGGGCCTTTCCCTGGCTGCCAGAGTGTGCTCCATTAGTGCTCAGGGCAGGCCAGGAGCGCTGGGGCATTAATGTCCCTAGGAGCAACCTTTTGCCAATGGCAACTGAGAGTTGAAGGATTGGTAGCAACTCTGCACCCTCAGGTGGGATCATGCTCTCCCTCCATCACCCAGAGGGGCCTGCTCAGCTAGGGTGACCCCCAGTTGCCCATGGCAATAACCTGCTCATTCATATACTCTGTGATGCTTCTGTCTCTTGTTAATTTCCCCAACCCCTACCAGTGCCTCCAGGGATCACCTCCCCAGAGCTACTTGTACTCAGATCCTTGATTCATGGCCTGCTTCTGGGAACCACACATTGAAAGAACCAGTTTCCCCAGTGCATGCCCTGTGTGGCGTAGGCCCTGATTTGGGGGGTGTTTCTTTCCTTGTCATTGCCATCATCTGGAACAAGGCTGACCTTGTCACAGAGAAAGAAGATGCAGGCCAAAAGGGAATTCACCTGTGCATACATCTAGCCATTAGGACACACACCTCCTCTCTGTAGTGTGCAGCAGAGGGCAGTGGGCACAGCAGAGGTGCAGTGAAATGAGAAGTGATGCCTGGACCCCCATCTTCAGGCCTGCCCTTGGCTGGATCTCCTTTGCAATCTCCACTGTCTTCTTTCTTCCAAGCTCTCAGAGGTTGTGTCTGTGAACCAGGCAACTGTCCTAATGCTGCCTTCCCCACCACTTGGAGAACCATTACAGTGCTTGGCACGTCCATCTGGATCACCAGTGTCCTGCAAGTGATAAGCTGAGGCCAGCACTGGTGACTCCCTAGATGGAGCTGATGTCTCAGTTCGCCAGGCATTGCTGTGAGCAGCTTGTCAGCCAGGCAGGTGGAAGGGCTCAGTGCAGCCCCAGACCCTGGACGCTGAGTGATTAGGACGACACATGGGCCTGTAGAGCAGCCACCAGCAGACTTTGATCCTCTCCAGAAGCAAGTGCCTTGAAGTCCAAACCCCTCCCAAGATGGGCCTGGGGGATATCGCAAGGCACCCTTGAGCTGCTCCCAGCCACCAAGGCGGACGGAGCTTGTTTCTGTGCTCCCAGCATACTCCCAAGGGTCCCTGCCCCTTGCCAACACTTAGGAGCTATTTAGTGAATGGAGGTGCCCCTGGTGTCCAGAGCTTGTCCTATGCCGCTCGCCAGCCTGAACCCACCTCCTGCCAGGGCCAGGGCCTCAGAGCAAACCTGTTCTTCCTTTCCCTCCTCCCACCCTATCTGTCCCGCTACCCGAGAAGCTCTGCTCCCCAAGGACCATCGGTCCTTGAAGTGACTGAACAAGTGGTCCTGCTTATAACAGATAGATCAACATCTAACTCCTCCCAGAGGTCTGAGCTCTAATCCTTGTGATTAAGGGAGTGAATTCCTAATGAAAGAATGTCCACCACTGATGGTGCTAGACTGGGCTGTGGGTGGTGGGTGTGGGCCAAGCGCATGAATACCCTTGAGCTCGCCCCCTTCAGCAAGGCCTTCCACATGGCATGGCCTGCCCTGCCCTGCCCATGTGTGCTCTGGCCTGCCACACCACTGGGCACAGACCATCTTTGGCCAGTGGCGCCATCTCTGCAGTCGTAGATAGCAGTGTTAGAGCTGAATCGCCTCTCATCCTAGACCGTGTTTCAGAGAGGAGGAGGGTACAGCTCCAGGAGGAAAGGGCCTTTCCCTTGGTGGCCCCATGTGTCAGTGCCTGAAGATTCCTGATGCAAGAGAGAGGGGGTGCTCTGCTTCCCCTAACTTGTAACTCCTGGTAACCCTAAGCTATTTCTTTTGAGCCATGGAAAGAACAGTCAGCATCCCACCTGACATCAGGATGAAAATTGAAACCTGTGATATCAATTGTATGTCTCACCCAGAGCCCTGAAATAACTTATACTGATTTAGGCTCCGTTCATCTTCTGCAGCTGAGGCGGTTGATTTGCGTGGTTTTTTTTCCCTCATAATGTCATTCTCATGAGGTGTGAGGCCCATTGTCAGGACAGCCAGGGTGATGAATTTGCAATTCTGGCTTCACTGGAAACTGCTTAGTCAGACTCCCTCTGTGTTCCTCACTCATCCCATGTTTGTGACACATGAAGGCAAGGATTCTGCAGTTCCTCTATGTCTGCCCCTTTCCCCCACTGCCGTGTCTGTTTCTCCACATCATCTTGGTGACCTGTATGTGTGTCCCTGACTGCAGGGACTCCACAGATTCATTTCTGTTTATAACCTCTAATATATTTCATTCCACCAATGCAATATATTCTCTTTCTGATCGATACTGCCTAACCCGAAAACATATCCTGGAAAAGGTTTTGAAATATATACACATACAAAAATTCTACTGGCATCCTAGAAGAAAAATCTGAACGACTCATGAGTTTTTGTCTATAAATACTGAATGCCAGAAAATTCTGGAGCAGTAGTTAGGGACTTTGGAGGACAAATGATGATCTAAGACTTTTGCTCCCTGCCTAAATGTTGTTTATTTGAGAAGGTAAGAGAAAGACATTCTTACGTATGTAAGAGTTCGAAAGCATATAACATCTCCCTGCTTTTTTCATGCCACACACCATTGATAAATGCATCAAAATAAATATCCAGAAAGAGAAATTGTGTCATAAAAGAGTGAGCCATGAGATTCCAAATGAGTTAGTTAATTATAGAATTAAGTGTATATAGTCAGAGTAATATATAAAAACTCAGTACTATGAAAGAGAAAGAGGGAAGGAAAGAGGGAAAGGGAAAGGGAAGAGAAGGAAGGAAAGGAAGAAGGAAAGAAAGAAAAAAGGAAAACTTGACCTGTGGAGCTGAAAAATGGAAAAATAAAAATATAAAGAAAAAGACAAAGCAAAAAAACATTAGTCACAGAAATAATGGAAAAGTGATTTTAAAAGAATGGCTTCCCAATGAAAAGACAGACTCCTAAATCAACTCAACCCCTACCCTAACCTGACTGTATACAATTTACATTAAATGTTGGCTGATAAGTATTCTTTTCTCAGGCTCTCATCTTAGAGATTGTCTTAGATGATCTTCCCTTCTGACTCCATATTCTCAAGTCACCTCACCCATGCTCAGTTTCAGGTGCCACCAAGTGCTGTGACTCAACCTTATAGCTCCTACTCAGACCTCTGCTCAGATATCCAGGCCCTTAGGTCCAGCTTCCCACTTGGCACCCGCACTGTAGTATCTCACAGGCAAATCAAACTCCTAATGTTCATATTTAAATTTATGGTTTTTGCCCATCACCAACCCTGCTGCAAAAACAGAAACAAAACACTTCTCAACCAGCATCATATTCAGTAAATGATACCACCATCCATGCATTTACAGAAGCGAAAGATGGAGCCATCTCCATATCTATTTCTCCTGTAACTATCCAAACCAGTCCCTCACCATATCTGTTCAGCTCTACATCCTACCTGTGTCTCCATCCACTTCTTTCCATCTCCACAACTACTCTGACTCAAAGCACAGTTATTTCTTAACAAGATTCTCATAACCACATCCTAACCAATCTCCTTATATCCCCTCTTCTTCTCCTGAAGCTATTTTCTACCCAGATATCAGAGTGACTTCAAGATGCAATTCGTAATTATGTCAGTGTTTAACAATGAGCTCTGCAGGGGTGAGAGCCCTGATATGTAGCATTTGCCAATATCTGTGGTGTAAATACTAACACCATGGGTGGTTATTTATTTGGCTGCACCAGGTTTTAGCTGCATCACGTGGGATCGTTGATGTTCACTGTGGCATGTGGGATCTTTTTGTTGTGGCATGCAAACACTTACTTGTGGCATGTGAGATCTAGTTCCCTGACCAGGGATCAAATTAGGGCCCCCTGCATTGGGAGCATGGAGTCTTAGCCACTGGACCACCAGGGAAGTCCCCGTGGGTAATTTCAAGTGACGGGTTCAGTGCTATCACTGAACAGAGTTGAAAAGAGATATGCCCAGTTCTGCTCTTGTGTGCACATGTCTGCAGCACGTCTCTGCCTGCAAATCCTCTACTTTAAACCTTTGAATGACTTTTCATTGCTTCTAAAATGAATGCTCAGATCCTCAGCAGGATCTAAAAGGTGCTTCTGATCATACCCACTGACCTTTCCAACCTCAACCCACAACATATTCTCCTGGTCCTCAGCACCTGGGCCCACTTTCTGGCAACAAGCTCTTTCATGCCACACCATCACCGTCTGTCTGGCATGCTTCCAGTGCTCCCACTCCATCTGGTTAATGAAACATCCTTTAGAGCTGAGCCTAAATGTTTCTTCTTCAGGAAAGCCTTTCTTGAGCTCTCCTCCAAGCTCAATGACATCATTCCATTATAAACTTTTCTACCACCTAGTAGTTCATGCTGCCCTCAACCATGAAATACAGTAATCAGAATTAGGCAAATTAAAATTTATTACCATTGTAAATTCACACATGCTTATATGTATACTTAATATACATTTCAATGGATCAATGTCTAGCTTTCATACTGCAATTGAATTTTTATGAAGGTGAGCGCCATATTTATTTTATGATCATCATTGTATTCCTTAGTGCCTAACACTTGGCACACTGGAAGTACTCAATACATTTTTGGTGAATGAGACAATGAAAACATATATAGTTAAAATCAAATGGCACAAGGAGGTTAAAGGAAAGAGAGTGGGAAAATATCTATTAGTCAATAACACAAAAGAAAGGAAAGGTAGCAATTTTATAGACAAAGTAGAATTAAATGAGAAAAAAGGAGGTTGTTTTATGGTGATAAAATCTATATAGAAGATGCAGTGGTCAAGGAGCTTCATGTACCAAGTAACATCAACTGTTACTGTTAGAAGGAAAAATAAGAGTTGTGGTGTGAGGCTTGACATACCAATAGAACCGAATATAAGAGCCAGGAACAAACCTTAGAACACAGAACATTAACATAAAGATGGTATCTAGGTACTGTGAGAAAGGTATTTAGCTACTATTTCTACATGTTGCTAGGACAACTAAGTGTTTGTTTTTAAAAATTAAATTTGCTTCATAATTCATTAGATAAAATGGCTATTCTAAAGCCTGTCCCAAAACACTCTTACAGGATAGTAATAATCATAATAGGAAAAAAAAAACATTATGTTAAGCCAAGGTAAGCACATTTCTTTATTGAAAACTTATCAAAGTCTCTGTTGCTTCTGTGAACTAGATAATTTCAAGACAGAACTTTACTGTTGCAGAATTTCTGACCACAGAACATTTGATGAGACTGACGTTTCATGTTCTGCAGAAACCACTTGGGCAATGGTAGCTTAAGAATGAAACAAAATCATATTGGGTTGGCCAAAAAGTTCATTTGGGTTTAAAAAAAAAAAAAAAAAACTGAACGAACTTTTGGCCAACCCAATCAATTCAGTTCAGTTGTTCAGCCGTGTCCGACTCTTTGCAACCCCGTGGACTGTAGCACTACAGGCTTCCCTGTCCATCACCAACTCCTGGAGCTTGTTCAAACTCATGTCCACCGAATTAGTGATGCGATCCAACCATCTCATCCTGTCTCGTCTCCTTCTCCTCCTGCCTTCAATCTTTCCCAGCATAAGGGTCTTTTCAAATGAGTCAACTCTTCACATGAGATGGCCAAAGTATTGGAGTTTCAGCTTCAGCATCAGTCCTTCCAATGAATATTCAGGAATGATTTCCTTTAGTATTGACTGGTTGGATCTCCTTACAGTCCAAGGGACTCTGAAGAGTCTTCTCCAACTCCACAGTTCAAAAGCATCAATAATACTTCAGCACTCAGCTTTCTTTATGGTCCAACTCTCACATCCATACATGACTACTGGAAAAACCGTAGCTTTGACTAGACGGACCTTTGTCGGCAAAGTAATGTCTCTCCTTTTTGATATGCTGTCTAGGTCCCTGATAGTTCAGCTGGTAAAGAATCTGCCTATAATGCAGGATACCCTGTTTGATCCCTTAATTAGGAAGATACACTATAGAAGGGATAGACTACCCACTCCAGTATTCTTGGGCTTCCCTTGTGGCTCAGCTGGTAAAGAATCCACCTGCAATATGAGAGACTTGCGTTGGGAAGATCCCCTGGAGAAGGGAAAGGCTACCAACTCCACTATTCTGGCCAACTCAATAAAAGGCCTCAAATAAATATACACAGATATTTATATACCTTTATCCAGGTGAATAAAGCATTTCTAAACCAGTCCATTCTAAAGGATATCAGCCCTGGGTGTTCTTTGGAAGGAATGATGCTAAAGCTGAAACTCCAGTACTTTGGCCACCTCATGTGAAGAGTTGACTCATTGGAAAAGACTCTGATGCTGGGAGGGATTGGGGGCAGGAGGAGAAGGGGACGACTGAGGATGAGATGGCTGGATGGCATCACTGACTCGATGGACATGAGTCTGAGTGAACTCCAAGAGTTGGTAATGGACAGGGAGGCCGGGCATGCTGCGCTTCATGGGGTTGCAAAGAGTCAGACACAACTGAGCGACTGAACTGAACTGAAATCAAACAAGAAAGGAGGATACAATTAAGAAAGCAGTTGATATATTAGATGACATAAAATCTTTAGGCTTCTAAATATCATAAAGCCAATGAAAAACTGAAGAGGGGAAAAGTAGCTGGCATTAGAAATGACTTTACTATATAAAGAGTTTTTAGTAATCAATAAAAAAAGAAAGATTACCATCAAAATAGCATAGTTGGTGAAGAGCAGGAATGGAAAGTACATATACACACACTCTCACGTTCACTTCATCCAGCAAATACGCATGATGGTTAAATATTAGAAAGATGCTTAACTTGTAATCAAAAAAGGCAGGTTAAAACAGCATAATATATTATTTTGGCTATTAAGTTGGCCACTTTTAATGATAAAATTCAATTCCAGTAAAAGCAGGCACTATCATATACAGCCAGTGGGAATATGAAATGATACCACCTCTCTTGCTAGTAATTTGGCAGTACCCATTCATCAAGTCTCTTTTTCAAAATGCCTTTGACTCAATAATCCTGCTTCAGGCAATTTATTGCAAGGAAAAAAAGTTAGAGATTGCCTAAAGATTTATGTACAGGGATGTTTACTATAGCCTTGTTTATAATAGCAGAAATATTGGAAGCAGCCCAAATGTCAAGCAGTGATTGGTTAAAGAAATTATGGTATGCCCTACATGATGAGATATTATGCAGTCATTAAAAAATATGACTTAGAGAAATATTCACAAAAAGAGCATTAAGTTTAAAATCATGTAAAAGTATATCCAGAATCCAATTTTGTAAAAATGCATATGTATGTTTATGTAACTGGAAAATACTAGGGTAAAGTATACTAAAATGTTGAGTTATTCTCTCTGAAACACTTTGCATTTATTTTATAACCATCCTCCACACCTCCACATGTAATCTATCAACCAAGTCTTATCAACCTGACTGCCAAAGCATTTCCTGAGTCTTTTCAACTTCCTGGATCCCCAGCACTGTGCCCTGGTCAGAACCACCACCATCTTTCACCTTGACAAACACAGCAGCCTCTCACTGGTGTCCCTCCCTCCCTCTTTGCCCCGTTATAGGCCAATCCAGAGTAATTTGTTTCTAATGTAAATTGAATCACAATACCTCCTGCTTAAAACCCTCTAGGGTTTTCCCATTGTACCTTGAGTATTATCCCTAGCTCTTTCCTTTGCCAGGGCCTGGAGGCCCCCAGAGATCCCGAGAAGCCCACGTGACCTCAACTCCAGCTGCCCCCTCCTCCCACTCTGCTGAAGCCTCTCTCTCAGGGGAGCTACCCTTGACCTGGCTCCAGTCTCCTTCTGCCTGGGATGTTTCCCTTGTCCTTTCCATAGTTGATTCCCTCCTGTCATGTCTCAGCTTACATGTGACCTGCTCTGAGATGCCTCCTGATCAAATCAATGTATTTTAATTCTCTGCATAGCTTTCATTACCATCTGTATTTTTTTTTCTTATGTATCCATTTCTTTGTGTATTTTCTACACTTCCCCCTCTAGAATACAAACCCCATCACATCCTGCTGTATTCATTTAGAACCTTGCCTTAGTAGACAATAAATGCTAGCTGACTGCATGAACTAGTAAGTGAAACTAAAAATGTTTCATTAAAGCTGGAAAAGTTAAATCACGATAGGCTACTTGACCAACAATCTTCCAAAAAAAAAAAAAAAAGGTAATCTGCAGGTTGGAGGGGGTATCCCACCCTCATGTGGATGCCCTACTGCCAGAGTATTGTAGGAAATCCCTCCCCTCCTTAACCTCCCAGACCAGAAAATGACATTGATGTGGGTGGGCAGGTGGAATAGATTTGCAATGACCCCACTTCACAAACAAACAACATTATTAGGCTTTTGTCAGTCTCTTGGGGAACTCGCCCAGGTTTTGGTAAATTCCAATGAGCTCCAGTTTGAATCATACAAGATTTCACCTCTGGCTTTCAATTCACTGAAAGAAATAGCAGCTTCGATATTTGTTTGCCTCGCAACCCTAGGAATTTCTCTTTCCCGATATGACAGCTGGAGAAGTAAAGAACTTAGTGGAGCCACCCATCAATGGGACAGGACCCAAGGAGCATTCTCGGCTCTTTGTAAGCCATTCCTCAGGACTGCTGTTGAGAACTGGGCCATGACCTCACACGGTAAGGCAATAGAGCATTGTCATGTTGCTGTGGAATAAATTTGAATTAAGTGTGATCCAAGGCTGCTGTGTGGAGCTGTTAATAGATCACTTAACTAGTAAGTGGGCTTAAGCCACCCAGCACCTCTTCCCATAGAGGCATTACCATACTCAGCATTGGAGTATGAGATCTTTAAGAGACAGATTTCTGCCTATTTTGTTTCCTGATGAATCCCTTGTGCCTAAAACATCACATGCATCTCATGGATACTTACTAATTAATGTTAAATGAGTTAATACATGAGTGATGGTATTTGCCCCCATTTACTAGGCACTTCCCGTGTGCCTTGCCTGGCTCAGTTCACTTAGCAACTTGAGCTTAATCCTCACACCACCCCCACAAGTGGATTTTGCAGAGAAGAACTTGATGTTAGGTGCTACAAATCTCTCATGCAGCAAGTGTCTCTTAGAAAGTTAGGGTTAACTTCCTTTGTAGGATCCTGTCTAATATTCACATTGAATAGATAGTGTGGGAGAGGCAGGCATGGTGGAGGTGGTGGTTTGGTAAGGAGAACCTTCCTCCACGTGTTTAGAGAGGCATTGTGATATACAAAAAAGCCACTGGCCAGTGGGTTCAAATTCCATTTTCTGTGTAAACTAGTGTGAACTTGAACAAATCACAACCTCCTGAGTCCTGGTTTCCTCATATGTTAAAATACATATAAACACGTGTGGTATAAAATGAAACCAGCCTTGTCCAGCTCACATGGGCTATAATGAGGCACCAGTGAGAGAACAGACATGACTGGATGCCTGTCAAGCCCTTGGCTCATTGAGTCAACTCTTAACAAGGTAGATTCATCAGTGTTTGGCCCAGTTCATGGGGGTTTGGTATCAGTTATTGAGTACTTGGGGAAATTTTGCATCTAAATGAATTATTCCACATAAAATGTTTCTGGGTATCTTGCACATAGTAAGCACTCAGTAATACTAGATTTACTATTGTGTTACTGGAAAAACCTCCAAAGATTCTTGTTAGTCTCTGACCACATTTTTACCTATACCCAAGGGAGGCCAGTGAGTTTGACTTTGTGTGATACATTATTTATAGCGGTGTAACATCACTTCATGGAAAATAGATGGGGAAACAGTGGAAACAATGTCAGACTTTATTTTGGGGGGCTCCAAAATCACTGAAGATGGTGATTGCAGACATGACATTAAAAGACACTTACTCCTTGGAAGGAAAGTTATGACCAACCTAGACAGCATATTCAAAAGCAGAGACGTTACTTTGCCAACAAAGGTCCGTCTAGATGATTTTTCCAGTGGTCATGTATGGATGTGAGAGTTGGACTTTGAAGAAAGCTGAGCGCCAAAGAATTGATGCTTTTGAACTGTGATGTTGGAGAAGACTTTTGAGAGTCCCTTGGACTGCAAGGAGATCCAACCAGTCCATCCTAAAGGAGATCAGTCCTGGGTGTTCATTGGAAGGACTGATGCTGAAGCTGAAACTCCAATACTTTGGCCATCTGATGTGAAGAGTTGACTCGCTGGAAAAGACTCTGATGCTGGGAGGGATTGGGGACAGGAGAAGAAGGGGACGACAGAGGAGGAAATGGCTGGATGGCATCACCAACTCGATGGACAACTCCTGCTGTCCAGGAGTTGGTGATAAACAGGGAGATCTGGCGTGCTGCGGTTCACGGGGTCGCAAAGAGTCAGACACGACTAAGTGACTGAACTGAATTGAACTAAACAAGTTATCCCCAAACTTAGCAACTTAAAAGCAACAACCTTTGTATTATATCTCATGACTGCATGTGGAATTTGGCAAAGGTTCAGCTGAGTGATTCTTTTCTCTGCTTCAGTGGCAGTGTTGGGGCTACTCAGTGGCACCCACAGGCTGGCTGGGCTGTCGTTGAGGGTCCCAGCCCTTGTCACTCACGTGTCTGGCACTTTGGCAGGGTCAGCTGGACTCCTCTTCTCCTCCCATGTAGTTTTAGATCATTACCATAAGTCTGTTCTGCAAGATAGTGAGAACTCTAAGGTGGTGGCTGGGGCTCCAAGACACTCCTGTGGAACACACAAGGCTTGTAAGCCTCCGAAGTCCGAGGTATGGCTGTCACATTCTAATAGTCAGGCAGGTCGCTCAGGACAGACCAGATGCGGGAAGAGGGGAATTGAGAGTCTGCCTCTGAGAGGCACTGGAGACTTGTTGCCTTCTTTATCTACCACAGTGTAACTCATACCTCCCGGTAGAATCTGCCTGCAGTGACTTGAAGGAGGAAGAAGATAGCCACCCATGGGTTCTGTGGGCAAGAGTGGGGTGATTCCCATTGTCTGCCTTTGGAGCGGGGACATGAGTGCCCCGTATTTGCCATCTCTGACTTGGACATTTCTCCCTCAGAGTGTGTGCCCAGCCCCCCTCTCTCTGTTACCCTCTTTTCTTCCCATCAGCATATTATCCTGATTGTATTTAGCTATTGTCTACCACACAGTGATTCCATACATTTGTAGGTAATTTGATTGCTCACCTCCACTTTGTAGGAACAGTGGGGCCTTAGATCTGTGCTGGGATTCGTTGCTTTATCAGGTACCACTTTTCTCTAAGCTTTGTCTGTGCATCTTAAGGCCTCTGGCTGCTCTCTATAGTTTTACCAAGCCACAGTTGAGCAAGGCCAGCCAAGTCTCTCTATATCTAATTGTGGGTGTGTCCTTCAAGAAACAGTGAGGAACACAAATGATTGTGTTACTTCTAACTATACCAAGTAGACTCATGTCAAAACACAAATTAGAAATTTGTGGGAGAGAGGGAGAGAAGAAAGGAGGAAGCTTATTATTTTGGAAAGTTATGTCCCACTCTTTTGTTCCGTAGAGTAAGATTTTGACATGATGAGTTTGGCTGAAACAACACATGCGGTGAGCTAAGGCATGCCTGAGCAGTTATTCCTCCACTTCTTTCGTGAGCTCACGAATGCATCTGTAACCAAACACATAAGGGCTCTGACTTGTCCGTTGCTCTCCCAGGTCCTGCTGAGATGACAGTGATGAACTGGAGACTTTATATTCATTACCATGGCAACAAGCATCACTATCCCAGGGCCACTCCCCCAAACCTTTGCAAATGCCGCTTTCCCATTAAGCCCACCCCTGGGAGACAGTGGAGTGTTGGCAGAAGCAGCAAGACCCACCCCACAGGCACTGTGGCTGAAGCAAGACTAGGCTTCAGAGGAAGCCTGTCCAGCTCCCCGTACCTAGGAACAGCAGGGGGAAAAAAGACAATTAACTCAATCGACTTTTCTCCAATTGTTTTTTCCTCTTGTGAAGTTTGCCCCTAGTGTGAAAAATCTTACTTTCAACGTACGTTCTACACCCAGGCAGCTTTACATCTAGAATTTGGAAATTGTCTGGATAAGGAAAAATTGCATCTCACATTTCCCAAATGCTTTGTGCATCTTGGGGCCACCCAGCCTTTCTCAAGCACTAATTATGAGCATTTATTTACAGTTCATGTCCCAGATGCTGACGCTATGCAGTGTATGTCTGTGACCAGTGACCTGCCATTAATCAATAATCAGAGATCTGAAAACAGGAATTGTGAACCATGGTACAGGCCCAATTAACCTGAAAAAGGAAGGGGGGCCTTATGTTCTAACTGCGTTACATCTTGGTGTGGTGTGTGCTGATGGATGCTGGGAGGTCACTGAGGGAGCATGACCACAGGCTGAGAGTCTGTGCCTTGCAGGGAATGGGTCCTAAGCTTATCCTGCTTTGTCCTGTTTCCAGAAGGCGACCTGGGGCATAGAGAAGACACCCATAAGGCAGTGAACCCTGATGGCCTGACCTGTCTTGAAGCTTAGGAGACCTGAGATCCACAGTCAGAGGACAAGCCTAATTTTGATCAAGGCAGGTTCTGGAAAGAGAAAGAGCTTGGACTTAGCGTCCATCCTGGCATCTTCTGTCAGCATGCCTGTTGTTGCAGCTACCCTCTTTCTTCCCTTTCCCTGGATGGTGGTCTGAGCACAAGATCTGATCCCAAGCGTAGAATCCTCGCCCTGCCGGTCTTCTCGCCTATACCGTGGGAATACCAGAACCCCATCTCAGGAGGTTGTAAGGATGAAGCGAGGAAACAACCCACCCCCCACCCAGGGCAGCTACACAGTGAGTGTCCAGCCCATGTGGTGCCTTCAGCATCATCATCCTCACCACCATCTGAGTTGAGGGCTAAGGGCACAGCTACTCATGTTAGTGACTCTATGGGGTATGGGCTTCCTGAAAGCAGATCTCCACTGTTGTAGCATTTGCAGGGGTAAGCCAATTTAACTACAGCCAGAGCCCTGGTCAGGCCACTCCAGAGACCAGAGTTCTTTTAAAAAAAAAGCAAAACTTTAAATTTTGAATTGAGGTATAAACAATTGGGGCTTCCTAGTGACTCAGCAGTAAAGACTGCCTGCAATGTAGGAGACATGAGTTCCATCCCTAAGTGGGGAGGATCCTCTGTAGGAGGACATGGCAGCCCACTCCAGTATTCTTGCCTGGAGAATCCCATGGACAGAGGAGCCTGGTGGGCTGTGGTCCATGGGGTCACAGAGTGGGACACAACTAAAGCAACTGAGCATGCACACACACGTAGCTGTTTAACAACGTTGTGATATTTTCATGTGAACAGCGAAGGGTCTCAGCCATACCTATACATGTATCCATTCTCCCCCAAACTACCCTCCCGTCTAGGCTGCCACATAGCATTGATCAGAGTCCCTTGTGTTATACAGTAGGTCCCTGTTATTTATCCTGTTTAAATAGAGCAGTGTGTACAGGCAAGCATAAGTTCATTCTGTGTCAGTCTCTATAAGTTTATTTGTATTTCTTTTTGTATTCCACATATAAGGGATATAGTATGATAATTTTCCTTCTCTGTCTGACTTACTTCACTCAGTATGGCAATCTCTAAGTCTATCCATGTTGCTTCAAGTGACATCTTTTCATTCTTTTTAATGGCTGGGATGCTGGGAGGGATTGGGGGCAGGAGAAGGGGACAACGAAGGATGAGATGGCTAGATGCAACACCGACTCAATGGATGTGAGTTTGAGTGAACTCCGGGAGTTGGTGATGGACAGGGAGGCCTGGCGTGCTTCGATTCATGGGGTCGCAAAGTGTCAGACGTGACTGAGCAACTGAACTGAACTGAATAGTCCATTGTGTAAATGCACCACATCTTCTTTATCCAGTCCTCTGTTGGTGGACATTTAGGTTGCTTCCATGTCTTGGCTATTGTAAAGGGCGCTGCAGTGAACATTGGGATGCATGTATCTTTTCAGATCATGTTTTTCTCTGGATACATGCCCAGAAGTGGGATTGCAGGTCCCTAGATCAGATTTGTTTGTGAAATCTTAGTGTTTGGTTTCCTCCCATTTGTGGTATCCTTAGGAGCCCAGCTCTAAGGCAAGAAAGGGCAAATTAAAATCCCTGACTGTGGACAAAGAGACACTTGCTCATTTCTTAAAAAAAAAAAAAAAAAATGCTTTTAAAGAGTCACATTCAGGTTAATGGCCAAATAGAAAGGCACATCCTGAGTTGCAGTGCCCACATGTGTGCCTGGTGTGCTGCGTGTGAAGATGGGCGCCCCTGCCTGGGGCGCACTGGCTCCTGGGTGCTCACTTCCCGTTCACATGGGGTAGCCCCGTGCTCAGGGCTCTGGGCTGCTGCCAGGTGGAGCACCTGCCCAGCGTCCCCTACTCACGTGTCTCTCATGGGAGGAATGTCCGGGCTTCACTGTGGACCACAGGAACTCAGAATGGGCCTGCTCCAGCCCTCCCCTCCACCCCGCCCGCTGTCTTTCCTGTTTTGCTGGCTGTGGGCAGGGCGTGCCCTCCAGAGACCCCCATGGCTCCAGTCAGAGGCAGCAGCAGGGTGAGGTCAGCCAGGTGCCGGTCCAGGGGCCCTGGGACAAGACAGGGAGCCCCGGGTCACAGCCCAGGTGGTACAGCAGGCTTGTCTCCTGCAATGACGCGTGTGACAGGTTACATCTTCTGTCTTGTGTACCCAAGTACGGAAGACCAGAAGCCCTGCCTGGGCCCACACACGCTGGTGCAGTCCCTTATACATACACAGCAGGCTTTCAAGCACACGTATGTGAGAATGAGATTTTTATCAGGATAAATTTAAATCCACTCAAAATTCATTATCTTGAAAGTAACTCATTCCCAGTTTGGCACCCCTCAGGCATTGTCATCCACACATTACTCGCGACCTCACAACTAGCAGAAGTTGACATCTGGTTTTAGAGGGTGATTCTTCTCCCATTAGGGCCTTCAGCAGAGTCCTTGAAATAATGCTCCCCCGACCCCAGCTCACTCTCTCTTACCCTCTGGGCACCCCTAACTTTCCAGAAAGATCCATAATGGAAAGCAGATGTCCTGTGCACCTGCCCTGAGAGACCCGGATGCCCACACTTCTCTGGTGCACGTGGCCAGGTGAAGCCCTTGAGCGGGTGCGTTGCCCACAGCACAGGCAGGGCCGCTGCCCAAGCCAAAGCCTTGCGTGTCCCCACCGCGCGAGCTGGAGCCCTGCGGGGCCTCTCAGTGTGTGGTCCACAGCTTTACAACCTGACTTAGCAGGGCACTCATTAAAAAGGCACGCTCCCAGGACCTGCCCCAGAACTACTGCATCAGAATCTCTACACGTGGAGTCTAGGAATTTGCATTTTTTACCCTGAACACCTCCCCACCCCCAGTTACGTGTACTCCTAGCAGGAAGCACTGGTGAGGAGCACTCCTGTATAGCCCTTTCCTCACGCCCTCCCACCAGGAGGAGTCCAGTGTCTCAGGGCTTGGGGAGCCCTAGAGAGGGCGGCCACCCTGCTGTGGGGAAAAGCAAGCCCCTGAGATGGAGAGTTACAGCTCCTCAGCTGGGAGGGGCTCTGTCGCCCTCTCAGGCTTCTGGATGCTTTACTTTTTTTTTTTTTTTTTTTGCTATGCTGGGTCTTCATTGCAGCGTGTGGGTTTGGTTGCCCCATAGTGTATGGGATCTTAGTTCACTGACTGGGAACTGAACCTGCATCCCCTGCATTGGAAGGCAGATTCTTAGCCACTGGACCACCAGGGAAGTCCCAGATCGTTCCTTTAGCATAGAGTTTGACTGAAGAACTGATGGAACAAGGAGCACTTAAAAGTACTGAGAACCTTCTAAGTTGGGTACTGTGCCTGAGCCCTCTCTTACGCTTTGGAAAGGTATTGGTTGTTACCTCTGCTCTATAGCTGTAGAAACTGAGGCTTAGAGAGGTTGTGTGACCTGTCCAAGGCCACACAGCTGGTGAAAGCAGAAGGCTGTATGCCAGGGCTGGCTGACTCTCTTCTGATGACACTGCCAGCATCTTCCAGTGGAGATGATGTGGGTCAGCCTGTGAGACGGAACACTGGGTTATTTTCTGATTCAGTAAAACCAAACTTCCCCTGAGCCTTTGAGCTTAGAGATCCAAGGCTGAACATGTGACAAGGCGCCTTGAGACTAAGGTGGTTTTAGGATCTCAAACGTAGGTGTGCTCCTTCCCAAACCTGTGCTGACTCTCTGAAAGGAGGAGATGCTTTGTCTGGGGTTTGGGTTCCTGCCTTGTGGAGGCAGTGCTGTTTGTTAACCTGAAGAAGAGACTTGGAGGTTCTAACCACGGGTCATTTCAGCAGGGATTGGCAGGAGGGCGGATGCGCGTAGGTGATTCCTCCCCCAGCCGCACCTCTGCCACCCCTTCTGCCATCATTTCCTCTGCTCTGCAGCTGCCCACTGTCCAGTCCATCAGGAGACACAGAGCTGTATAGATCACCCCCCCAGTGATGCAACTCAGCCTCCTCTGCTGTTAATTGGCCATGAGAGCTGTGTTATGAGTAATCAGAACTGTTACGGTCTCCCCTAATGACCTTTGTCAGGAGACCACCTTCGGGACGTTCTCCAATTAGGGAGCTACCAGGCTGGCAGGGCAGCATGGGCTGTCTGCCCAGAGCCCCCACGCAGTGACGGTGGCTCATTATACTGGAGCCCGAAGTCCACTGGTCCTGCAGGTTGGCCCAGCCCTGCAGAGGGATGGGAGGCAGGTCTCTTCCTCACATCTTCAGGCTCCCAGATGCTCTGCACTCCCTCCCTTGGTGGGGAAGACCCTCTATGGTCAGCATAAAGGCCACACTCACTAGACCCTTAGCACATTCTCTGTTTGAAGAATTTTTTATTTGGGACTGATGGTTTCTTTAGAGATCAAAGGCCTCTTCCCAGAGATGGTGGCCCAATCAGGGTAGATGAGAGCTACGAGGAAAGTCACAAACAGTCCAGTCGCACCTGCCCCCAAAGAAAAGAGGAGGGGGCCGAGGCCAGGGAGAGGAGGGTCTTGTCTAGTGGGTTCCACAACACGGGGTAGCAGAACTGGCGTCCACCCACATGGCCCTGCTTCCCTTCCCCTCATCCCAGCTTCAAACACAGACTCTTTTTCCATGTCTCTTTCCTCCCGTTGAGGCCTGGTTGTGGGCCAGGAGGAGGCCTCTGCCCACACCAGTAGGCTATGCAGACATCAGCGAGACAGTCATGGTCCTGTAACTTTGTGTCCAGGACAGTCTCCTCCAGAGCCTTCATAAGCATCAGAATTAAAGTGCCCCCAGTGGGCAAGCAGAGCACTGTGAGTTCTTGGCCTGGCAAGTAGAGGACACCTTTGTTCAAAGATGGTAGTGTCCCTTCATCCAGATAAGTTCAGTCTGATGCCGGGAAACATAGACGGTGAACTAGCTTTCATCCCTCACTGGACGCTGCATGGTGAGTAAACTGCTCTGCCCTGTAGAGTGGCCATGAGCTTTAAGGACAGGGTCCAAGTCTTTCCTGTTCCATGTTGTATTCCCAGGACATAATGCCTAGCCCATAGTAGGAATGCAGAATCATTCAGTAAGTGAGTGAATGACTGCTTCAACTGTTTAAAGTATTTATTGTTATTTTTTAAATTTACTTGGCTGTGCTGGGTCTTAGTTATGGCATGTGAACTCTTAGTCATGGCATGTGGGATCTAGTTCCATGACCGGAGATTGAACCCCGGTCTCCTGCTTTGGGAGCGTGATGTCTTAGCCACTGGACCACCATTCAGTCCCTGAATACTTTAACTTAAAGTTCAAACGCATACTTTCTGAGAGGAGCCCAGAAGGGCTATCCCAAGAAATGAATCTCCAACAGTGGAGATTCAGCTATCATGAGTGCCTTAGAAGGTCAGCTGGGCCTTAAATCTTCCCTCACAGGAGCCTGCTAATTACTTTGTCAGGTTTTCTGCTGAAGCATCTAAATTCACATTCAAAATAGTTTTCCCTTATGTCTCTTTCCTAATATCTCAGCACAGCTCCCGCTGTGGACCGTTGTTAAGCCTCAGGCCTGGCAGTTTAACAGCTTTGCCACCTGGGAAGGGCCTTGTCTTGTGTGTTTTGCTTTGTGTCAAGATGCTTTGCTTTGAGTCTCCTGCTACAGGGCAGCCGAGACAGGCTATCTGAATAACTGGAGAACGGCTTCTGGGACAAATCTTAGGCATAAGCTAAAACTCATTTTTTTTTTTTTTTTTGGTCACAAATGAAATTTTAATGTTAAAAAGATGCACAAACTAATACCTATGTAGTCAAGTGTCTTTACAATTTGGTACCACCTTCACCCATGAAGAAAATCTATATCAAGCACTTTTACTGTCTAGAACATAGTAAATGCTCAATAAATGGGAGCCCATCAACCTTTTTTATCAATGTTCACTTGAAATAGGTTAATCCACAGGCTAAAATTTCAGTGCAATATGATAGAGATGAAAAGTTTCATGCAAAGGATGTTTTGATTTGTTTTCATAGATTTCCTCTCAATGGAATGTCTTTTTATTGGGAAGGATCTAGCCTTTTTCAGGTACCAGCTGGGGCCTATGCCAACTGTTTAATGTTCATTGTTGTATTCTTCTCTGCTGACCTCAGGGGAAGGTTTGCTCTCCTATTTTCCAGAAGAGGAGCTCAGGATTGTTAAACTCCAACGCCAGTATGCTTTCCCTTCTCTTGTCTTTAGAAGTGAGCCCAGAAATGGGAACTATCCGTACTGAAGTCAGCCAAAATGGCCCATGTGACGACGTGATCAGGTCACTGTCACCTTCCCTGCCCAGACCAGCCTTCCACTGGCCTTTCAGAGGGCACTGTTATCTAACCCGTCAGTATTTCAGCATCACCAACAGAAAGGTAGTGTGGGCAAGCAAACCAAGGTGCCCCGACCACCTCAACATCAAAAGTGAGTGGCTGCAAACTCAGAACTCTTCACAACATGCTATTTCCTTGTCTCTAATGTGTTGAATCAAAATATCTCCCTATTCCCCATCTCCAAAACATTTCATCGGGTTGTACATTTCTCAGATTTTCTGTGAACTGCCTATGTTGTCAGCTGGTCCTAGGAGGTTTTCATCATTCTGATATGATTATTTCATAAGCTTTCATGATGTAGCCTCCTGCACTGCCCACAGATCTCCACTAGTAACCAATGAGTGGAGTCTCTCTGCACTGACTTTTTGAACTGCTAGAAAGTTCAGGGGTGCCGTCTACCCAGGACCTGCAGGCTGCCTCAAGTCCTGGTGGTCCCAGAAACCCGGGGTACAGGGGCTCCCTCTAGTGATGTCACACTGAATGCCCTTTCTCTTGGGCAGAAGGTCCCAGTTTCACAAAGGCAGGTGTGGCCGTTTATCTGCGAGCGCCCCTTGTCTTGGAGCAGAGGTGACACGGGGGTGGGTTGGTTGTTGTTCAGTTGCCAAGTCGTGTCTCTTTGTGACCCCATGGACTGTAGCCCGCCAGGCTCCTCTGTTCCTCGCCACCGTAGCCCTGGAACCACAGCAGCGTTCTGCACCGCCCCACCTCATCTCAGAACTTCCATGTACATGGACGGGCTCTAGTCCTAGCCTGTGGACACCCAGCTTCACGGACCTGTCCTGTGTGCTTGTATATAAAAAGGCTCCTACTAAGTCATTTCCATCTTCCTCCTGCCCTATGCAGGTCCCCTGAGCTCTGTGGTGAGTCGTTTAGGGGACTCATTCTCAGAGGGGAAGAAAATGATCCCACCACCAGTCCCCTCCTCGCCACCATGGATAGCCACCATTCATCTCCGCAGGCATCCCACTGCCACTCAGCCTTCCTCCCCTTCACCACGGCCACTGCCCCCACCCACCCTGTGTCCCCACTCCGTGTCCCCACTCCAGGCCCCTCCCGAGCCTCCATCCACTTCTTGGTCTCCTCACTGTGACTACCTCCTTCCCAGCACAGAGCTGACTGGAAGCTCCTATTTGCATGTGACAAGGCCTTATTTCCTCCTGTCGTTGTGGTCAGGCAGCACCCTTTGCCTTTGAGGGTAGGGAACAGACAGACGTTGGAGCATCTCTCAGCGGGGAGCCCTGTGTGCAGCCCCGAAGTAGGGGCACCAGGGGCAGCAAGGCTCGGGCCTCCTCCTGGGAGGAAGATGCATGGCCTCCAGCTCCTAAAATGCAAACAGGACAGCTGAGTGCCTTCTGAACGGTGTGATGACTGAAATTTCCACTGATGTAAGTGAATGCACGTTCGGGTACCCTCTCCATCAAGGTGAGCAGTGCCGAATGGTCAAACAGGAGCTGGAAACATTGGCCAGGAAACAGGTTACTCTGTGCAGTCTGAGGACAAAGCCAGCGTGCCAGCTCCAACATGTTGTGATCTTTCTTCCTTATGGTCCCCATACAGAAACCATGTACAGGGAACTCCACAACTGGAGGTGCACAGCTCATCTGTTTCCTGGTCATCTGGCCTCAGGCTCTCAGAACACCACATTAGGAGCCTCAGTCATCAGAACATTAACCCAGTCCTGGGGACCTTGGGTCTTGCTTCTAATCTGGAACAATTTGTAAAGGAAAAAGAAGTTTGGCAAGAGTTTCTCCTAAGGTAGCTTGAATAACCTAATTAAACATGTAGTTTTCTAATTAAATTTCCTACCACAGAAGTGGAATTGTTAAGTTTCACAAATTTCCACACTTGATAATTGTCTAAGAATAATTTTTTTTCAGGCTAGCCCTTTTCTTCTTCGTCTGCACTCTTTCCCTGGGTGATGTCATCTAGTCCCGTGATTTTAAAATCTTGCAGTTCTCTGTCTCCAGTTCCCACTTGTTTCCTGAACTCCAGGCCTGCAAAGCCAACTGCTCCCTTGCTTTTCTGTGCTTGGACACTTAATAGACGCCTCAATCTTAGTGTAGTTGGAACAAATCTCTTGAATTTATGACCAAACTTGATCACCCCTCCTTCTCCCCACCTCAGTGAAGAGCAAGAAGCCTTCACCTGGTTATTCAGGAAAGAACCTTGACCCTCTCTTTCACTCACAGCATCGTCTGCTGTGTCAGCAAGCCCTGCCTGAAACAGCACAGGAATCCCTCCACTCGCTACTGCCCCTGTCTCTTATACACATCTAGATGTGTATAAGAGACAACCCCAGTCCAGGCCCAGCATCTCTTGCTCTGCGACTCCAGCAGCCTCCTGAGGCAATCTGTCTGCTTCTCCTTTGGCTGCTGTTTCAGCCATGCTTCCTCCCACCACGCCACCGGAAGCCAGAATCCATTTTAAAAGCATAAATCACATCGAACTGTTCTCGGCTCAGATGCCCCAGCAGCTTGCCGTCACACTTGGGCTGCAGTCAGCGCTCCGGGCACGGCCCTGCCGGCTCTGGGCCACCTCCTTTCCTCACCTCTTCGCCACTCTCCTCCCCTCTCCATCACCCCAGACACTCATCTTGCTCCTCCTTGAAAACACCACATCTGTTCCTACCACAAGGACTCGGCCTTTGCTCTGTCCTCAGATCCTCTCTCTTTCCTCACTTCATACAAGTCATGAAAGGCCACCTTCTCCAAGAGGTCTTCCCTGACCACCTCATCTAAACAGTTCTTCACCCCTGCCCTCCTCATCCACTTTCCCTGATATCATTTTCTGCATGCCACTTACTACTCCTGTCTGTCTCCTCCACTTGAATTTCAGTTCCCCGAGGGCAGGGATTTTGTCTGTTTTGGTTACTGCTGTATCTGCAGTACATAGACTAGGGCCTGTCATGCAGTAGCAGATAAAGTATTAGGACAGATGAATGAATGGGCAAGAGTAACGCCCAGCCCAGCTTGCTTCTGTGTCCTACAGCTACAGCTAAGTCGCTTCAGTCCTTTCTGACTCTGTGTGACCCCATAGATGGCAGCCCACCAGGCTCCTCCATCCGTGAGATTCTCCAGGCAAGAACACTGGAGTGGGTTCCATTTCCTTCTCCATTCTATGTCCTATGAGCTTGCATACAGGGTGAGAAGACAGTCTCCTTGTGATTTTCCCAAAAGCACCACTTAGGAATTGTTTCTGAATTGAGCACATAAGGTATCAGAAGGCCTCACTTCTAGAGCCACATGACCAGTGTCGCCCAGAGTGTGTTCTTGGAGGACACACAGCAAGGGAGCGGGTGCAGAGTTCACCAGATGGAAGCGAGGCTCTCCACAGCCAGCCGTCTAGCCCGGGGTCATGCAAGAGGTGAAGTGCAGAGAGCAGGCAGGGAGTTCAGCACTGACCACGAAGCCAGCCCTAGCTGCAGTCCCAGAAAGCTGAGCCAGCCAGGGCTGCTGAGTGACCCTCTCTAGCTTCAGAAGCCCCTCTGGAAGCAGGCACAACTCACGATCTCTGCCAGACTCCAGCAGACTCCCTGTCCCGGCAGCAATGTGTGAGATCATCCCATTCCGCCATGGAATTAGCCCAGGAGTCATGCTCGCTCAGTCACCCAATCAGAGTTGGAGGCGAGTGAGCATGCACTCCCTGTCTCAGGGCCCCACCCGCTTCCCAGAACCTAGACCAGAGTCCTTCCACCCAGCCAGGACAAGTGGTAAGCCCTGCAATTGCTGAGTGAGGTATTGGAGCAATATTAAAGATTTCTTCACTTTCTGTTTGTGATCATTTAATCTTAAGCATTGTCTTGAAAAAAGTAAAACCTGAATGTGGATTTTTTTTAAATTAAAGTATAATTTACATACAAGGAAATGCATAGGTCTTTGTTAATAATTTGTAACAAACATATACGCCATTACTCAAATCAAAACTTTAACCATTTCTATCACCCTAGCAAATGATCTCATGTTTCTTCCGCCCTATGCTTTCTCTCCTCTCTTGAAACTCAAATTACATGTATGTTCAGTTCAGTTCAGTCGTTCGGTCCTGTCCGACTCTTTGTGACCCCATGAACTGCAGTACACCAGGCCTCCCTGTCTATCACCAACTCCCAGAGTTCACCCAAACTCATGTCCATTGAGTTGGTGATGCCATCCAACCATCTCATCCTCTGTCGTCCCATTCTCCTCCTGCCCTCAATCTTTCCTAGCATCAAGGTCTTTTCAAATGAGTCAGCTTTTCGCGTCAGGTGGCCAAAGTATTGGAGTTTCAACTTCAACATCAGTCCTTCCAATGAACATCCAGGACTGATTTCCTTTAGGATGGACTGGTTGGATCTCCTTGCAATCCAAGGGACTCTCAAGAGTCTTATCCAACATTACAGTTCAAAAGCATCAATTCTTTGGTGCTCAGCTTTCTTTATAGTCCAACTCTCACATCCATACATGACCATTGGAAAAATCATAGCCTTGACTAGACGACCCTTTGTTAACAAAGTAATGTCTCTGCTTTTTAATATGTTGTCTAGGTTGGTCATAACTTTGTTTCCAAGGAATAAGCGTCTTTTAATTTCTTGGCTGCAGTCACCATCTGCAGTGATTTTGGAGCCTAGAAAAATAAAGTCAGCCATTGTTTCCCCATCTATCTGTCATGAAGTGATGAGACCAGATGCCATGATCTTAGTTTTCTGAATGTTGAGCTTTAAGCCAACTTTTTCACTTTCCTCTTTTACTTTCATCAAGAAGCTCTTTAGTTCTTCTTCACTTTCTGCCATAAGGGTGGTGTCATCTGTGAATCTGAAGTTATTGATATTTCTCCCGGCAATCTTGATTCCAGTTTGTGCTTTTTCCAGCCCGGCATTTCTCAAGATGTACTCCGCATATAAGTTAAATAAGCAGGATGACAATATATAGCCTTGACGTACGCCTTTTGCTATTTGGAATCAGTCTTTTGGTCCACGTCCAGTTCTAACTGTTGCTTCCTGGCCTGCATACAGGTTTCTCAAGAGACAGGTCAGGTGGTCTGGTATTGCCATCTCTCTCAGAATTTTCCACAGTTTATTGTGATCCACACAGTCAAAGACTTTGGCACAGTCAATAACACATGTATGTTAGTCCTATTCAGATATTCTCCTAGCTCTCTGGTGATCTGTTCAATTTTTTTTTACTGTATTTCTTCTCTGTGTGTGTGTTAGTCACTCAGTCATGCCCGACTCTTTGCGACCCCATGGACTGCAATCCACCAGGTTCCTCTGTCCTTGAGATTTTCCAGGCAAGGATACTGGAGTGGGTTGCCATTTCCTTCTCCAGAGGATCTTCCCAACCCAGGGATCGAACCCGGTTCTCTTGTACTGCAGGCAAATTCTTTACCAACTGAGCTACAAGGGAAGTTTCAGTCCTTTTTATTATTGACTTATCTTGGAATTTGTTGATCTCATTACCTGCTCTGTCTAATCAGCTTATTCTTATTTAAGTCCAGTTAATAAATTGAATATATTGCATATTCAGTTCTATTAAAGGCTTGCTCTTCTCTGAATTTGGTTCACTTAGATGAATATTCCTTTATTACTATCACATGACTGTAAAAATAAGGTATGAATTTTAGTCCTTCTGAGTCTTTTTTGTTGTTATGATAGGAGTAGCAATCTTTTGGAAATTTCTGTGAATTATACAGAGGTATACTTCTGTCTGAAATTTTAGATGCCTGTTTTAAATATCTTCCATATTATTGGAAAATTGTAAGAACAGTACAAACAACTCTGAAATATTCTTCACAGAGGACCTCATTGAAGTTTCATCCTAACAATGTCCTTTGTAGTAAGAGAAGTCACATCCAACCACCCGCTACATTTAGTTGTCATCTATCCTCAGCCTGCTTCATGCAGAACAGGTCTTTAATCCTTTTTTGGCATGCATATCCTTGACATTTTTTAAGATTATAGGCCAGTCATTATAATATTGTCTCTCAATTTGGGTTCATCTCATGTTTCTTTGTGACTGCGCTGAAGTTGTGAATTTGGGGCAAGAATAAAACTGAAGTTATGATGAGCTCTGCTCCTCAGTTCAGTTCAGTCGCTCAGTCACACACAGAGGACCTCATTGAAGTTTCATCCTAACAATGTCCTTTGTAGTAAGAGAAGTCACATCCAACCACCCGCTACATTTAGTTGTCATCTATCCTCAGCCTGCTTCATGCAGAACAGGTCTTTAATCCTTTTTTGGCATGCATATCCTTGACATTTTTTAAGATTATAGGCCAGTCATTATAATATTGTCTCTCAATTTGGGTTCATCTCATGTTTCTTTGTGACTGCGCTGAAGTTGTGAATTTGGGGCAAGAATAAAACTGAAGTTATGATGAGCTCTGCTCCTCAGTTCAGTTCAGTCGCTCAGTCACGTCTGACTCTTTGTGATCCCATGAACCGCAGCACGCCAGGCCTCCCTGTCCATCACCAACTCCCAGAGTTCACCCAAACCCATGTCCATTGAATTGGTAATGCCATACAACCATCTCATCCTCTGTTGTCCCCTTCTCCTCCTGCCCCCAGTCCCTCCCAGCATCAGGGTCTTTTCAAATGAGTCAGTGTCAGGTGGCCAAAGTATTGGAGTTTCAGCTTCAACATCAATCCCTCCAGTGGACCCCCAGAACTGATCTCCTTTAGGATGGAGCTCTGCTCCTGCATCCCATCAACCAAGTATTGATGGCAACCTGTCCCATCGGTGGTAATGTTAACTTTGATCACTTGGATAAGACGATATCTACCAGCTTCCTCCACTGTAAAGCTACTCTGTTTTCCTTTAAAACTCATAAGTGTTTTCTGATGAGATATTTTGAAGCTATGTAAATATCCTGTTATTCCTTGCTCACCCACCAGTTTTAACATTTATTGATTTTCTTGGGCTGAAATAATTAATACTGTCATTGCCAAATGAAAATTTTCTACCTCCTTCATTTCTTCTAGTCTTGTTAATTGAAATTCTACTGTAAGGAAGACTTTTCTACTTTACCCCATTTATTTGCTCAGTTTTTAAAACTCGCTGTGGATTTGTGGATTTCTGTTTATTCAATAGGATATTACCTGCTGCTATCATTATTTTCAGGAGGTCCAAGATTTGGCCAGCGGGAGCTTCTTCAAACTGTATTCTGCGTCTTTTGATATGTTCCATGATTTTTAAAAAAAAAGACTTTTCCTTACTTTCTGGTACAAGATACCGTGGGCTATTCTTATACTTTCCCTGCCCCTTCCCTGGGATAAGCCATTTTTTTCAAACAGCCTTGGTTCCCATTAGTGGTGAATTGCATTTAGAAACCAAGACATGAGAATAAAATGTGCTCCTTACTACTGGAGTTTTACTGCTCCTGGCTTCTCTCTAGAAAAGACATACAGGACACACACACACACAATTCATTTTCTAGAGTTCCTTTTAGCTTCCCTCTTTTCTTATTTGTAACTCTCTTCTGTGAGAAACCTGGCTCCTATTATCCTCAAGGTATTCATCTATTGCTTGGTCCCCTGTATGTAAAGTCATGTCCTCACCCCATCTTCCTCTGTGGGTCCTTGTCCCACCCGCCACTGCCTGGTCGCTGCTGCTAGAACCAATCTGGCCTTCATTCTTTGGTCCCCTTCCTTGTGGTACCCCACTCCCCCCTTGGCCACCACCATGCTCTGCTGCCTACCTCTTAACTTTTGAAATTAAAATAATATTAGAATTTTCTCCCCTTGGAATAAAATAGCAAAAGTCTTTCCAACATGTTTGGATGTAAAATGATAAGTATGCTTGTTGTCACAAATCAAACATAGTTTTGTTTTGGCCAATAAGACCTGCTTAGAAGGATATTTTGGTTTTAAATATTGTCCCATTTTGCCGCTCTAGATAGAATTGATCCAATAACTGATACAGAATGACTTCTGCCCAGGCTTTAGTAAGAAATGTGTCAATGAGAGCAGAGCCCTCCCTCTCTGCTGATTCCGCCTCAGGAGAGGAGGGCCAGTCAAAAGCAGGTTTGTTCTGGTCAATATAAACTAGAGATCAGACGGTGTTACAGGTCAGAGACCCACACTGTGCCTAAAGGCATTGCTTATTCAGAAGATACTTCAAACCCAACTCAGTCTTTTTTATTTCTGTTATCACAAGTGGTCTGAAAGTGGTAGGTCAGTGATCTTGTATTTATCACCGGCCACCTCACTATGCTGAGAAAAGTACTGCTCCTAAGTGACCCTGCTCTGGGCTTTGAGGTAGAAGATAGGGACATAGGTTACTGGTGATAACTGTGTCTTTTTTCCTCTGCTGCATCCCATTCATAGACTTCTCTTTAATTTGTAACTTTCTGGTGTTGGAAGAGCTGAAGTTTGCTTTAAACATGCACGTGGACTCAGGAAAATGACAATAGGCTATCTGGCAGTGACCCCAGGCTTCCCTGAGTCTCTTCTGTGGCGGGAACAGTTCTCAGCCACTTTCCAAAGAGCTGTCTAGTGCTATGTTGAGTGGCGTATCCCTGTATTTACCTCAGCTTTGTAATTGTTATATAATACTTTAAAAAGTTATAACCTAACTTCTGCCTCTGGCGGTGTGGCAGAGAAATATGTTTTTAAATCCTTTTAGGCATTGATGTGCTGGTAAGAATGTAAGGAATACTTAGAGGTTTAAATAAAAAAGCAAGCGAAATCAGAAACCCAGAGAGTAATGTAGCTGGAAGCTGGCTTTGCCTGGAGGGCTTTGACCAAACTGGGTAAACTTTAGCTTTGGTTTGATCACCCATCATAATTCAGGGTAGCAAGGACAAACCCCAGGGTCCTTCCAAGTTGGATATATCCGGAAAAATTTCTCTCCTTCCCATCATAAACCTGAAGCTCCAAGGGCTTCCATCCACAATGGAGGGTTGTCACAAGCAGTGCACAAAAATGTGCTTGTCTCAAGTCTTGGCACGAAATTAAAAGAGTAGAAAAAAATTAGGGGGAAAAAAAATCTCATGATAACATATAGCCATATGGTGATCTCCGTAAGAAATTGTAGCTCAGATGCAGACTACCTAGATAGTCTGTAAAATCTCAAGCATAAAATTGAGCTTAACCCAGAATGATGGCGTCCTTGAGTACCTAGCACAAGTGCTTAGCTCAAGATGAGCCCATCTTCAAACTGTACATCCAGAATTTTCACAGATCTGCTTCCAAGAAGTGTGAGCTCACTCCTAAAAAAATAAACTTGAAATACCATGGGGGAGAAACACCATGAACAACCAGCATAAATAACAAAGTGACTCGGAACATAAAATAAATGTATATGTTTAATAATTTTTGAAGACTCGAATATGGTAGAAAATCAAGAGATTCTTGAGATGACCATTCATCTTCATGAAGAACTAGATAGAACTTTTAGAAATAAACATTCAAAGATAAACGCTCAATGAGAGAGTGCAAGAGTAGATTAGAAAAAGCCTGAAGAATTCAGGAGCTAGAAGATGAATTAGAAAAAAATTACATAGAATGCAGCACAGAGAAACCAAATATGGGAAATGTGAAAGAGATAAGAGATACTGAGATAGGAGGAAGTAGAATGAGGACTTGTAACATGTGTCTAATCAGAATGCCTGGAAGGGAAAAAAAGAGAAATAATGGAGCAGAGACAATATGTAAAGAAAGATGGCTGTGATGAATTGATGAAAGACGTGAATCCTCACTTCCCAGAAGCAAAATGAATCACAAGCAGAACACTCTGCATACTTACCTTATAGAGGGGCTTCCATGGTGGCTCAGACGGTGAAGAATCTGCCTGCAATGCAGAAGACTTGGGTTGATAGAACCAACCCTCTCCAGTATTCTTGCCTGAAAAATTCCATGGACAGAGGAGCCTGGCAGGAGGAGTACATGGTATTGCAAAGTGTCAGACACAGCTGAGCGACTAACACTTTCACACATGGAGAAACTGCAGGAAAACAAAGTGAAGATTTGAAAATGATCCAAAGAGAAAAGATGGATTACATACAAGACAATGAAAAGGCTGTCAGCTGACATCTCAATAACAAGGAAGCCAAAGAGCAGAAGAATAAAATGTTTATTGAGTTGAGAGGAAAAATCTGTGAACATAGAATTACAGAGCATAAATCACTCTTTTAAATGAAGGTAATATGGATATTTTAGACAGACACAACTAAGGAAACTCAAGACATAAGAAGGAATTATGAGGAGTAAAGATAGAATTAATATATACTATTTTCATATGTTTAGGTCAAGGGAAAAGTGATTATAGTTCATATGGTCCGAGATTCTTCCTGTGGAGGGTAAAGTTGGTTAATTTTGGACTTAGGTTAATTTATACATTTTTAAATTTATGGATTAAAGAGTAGAAGAATAAAAAGAGTAATTTTCATCTGAGTAGAAGAAAAGAATGAAAGGTAAAGTATTCAATCCAAAATAAAGAAAGAAAAGAGAGAAAGAGGACCATGGGAAAAAGCAATCAACAATCTACAAAACTATATAGATGAATAATGGCATGTGTGTACAATGGACACCATAAGTGAAAATGAATTGCAGGTATATGCAAAGGTGTGGTGAAACAAGACAGTATAAGAGCAAGGAGGTCACTTTACAGGTAAGTAAGTATAGGGTGACTGATTTCTGTAAAGTTCAGAAACACATTTTAAAAATAGTATAGTGCGTAAAAATACAAAGATGAGTTCAAACTACAAAGAAAAACAAAATAATAATAGACAAAAATTCCAGATAATATTTACCTCTGAGTAGAAATGAGGGAATAAAATAGGAGAAATTCAAAACTAATGAAACTTTTTAAAGTGCATTGATGAGTACATAGTTGTTTATCGTACTGTAATGCTTAGGCTATGCACAAAGTGTATAAGTATTATTATATTCACTCATCATAGCTGTGAAAAGAAGAGAAGTGAAAAGCAAAGGAGAAAAGGAAAGATATAAGCATCTGAATGCAGAATTCCAAAGAATAACAAGAAGAGATAAGAAAGCCTTCTTCAGCGATCAATGCAAAGAAATAGAGGAAAAGAAGAGAGTGGGAAAGACTAGAGATCTCTTCAAGAAAATTAGAGATACCAAGGGAACATTTCATGCGAAGATGGGCTCAATAAAGGACAGAAATGGCATGGACCTAACAGAAGGAGAAGATATTAAAAAGAGGTGGCAAGAATACACAGAAGAACTGTACAAAAGAGACCTTCACGACCCACATAATCATGATGGTGTGATCACTCATCTAGAGCCAGACATCTTGGAATGTGAAGTCAAGTGGGCCTTAGAAAGCATCACTATGAACAAAGCTAGTGGAAGTGATGGAATTCCAGTTGAGCTATTTCAAATCCTGAAAGATGATGCTGTCAAAGAGCTACACTCAATATGCCAGCAGGAAAACTCAGCAATGGCCACAGGACTGGAAAAGGTCAGTTTTCATTCCAATCCCAAAGAGAGGCAATGCCAAAGAATGCTCGAACTACTGCACAGTTGCACTCATCTCACATGCTAGTAAAGTAATGCTCAAAATTCTCCAAGCCAGGCTTCAGCAATACGTGAACTGTGAACTTCCAGACGTTCAAGCTGGTTTTAGAAAAGGCAGAGGAACCAGAGATCAAGTTGCCAACATCCGCTGGATCATGGAAAAAGCAAGAGAGTTTCAGAAAAACATCTATTTCTGCTTTATTGACTATGCCAAAGCCTTTGACTGTGTGGATCACAATAAACTATGGAAAATTCTGAGGGAGATGGGAATATCAGACCACCTGACCTGCCTCTTGAGAAATCTGTATGCAGGTCAGGAAGCAGCAGTTAGAAGTGGACATGGAACAACAGACTGGTTCCAAATAGGAAAAGGAGTACGTCAAGGCTGTATATTGTCACCCTGCTTATTTAACTTATATGTAGAGTACATCATGAGAAATGTTGGACTGGAAGAAACACAAGCTGGAATCAAGATTGCCGGGAGAAATATCAATAACCTCAGATATGCAGATGACACCACCCTTATGGCAGAAAGTGAAGAGGAGCTAAAAAGCCTCTTGATGAAAGTGAAAGAGGAGAGTGAAAAAGTTGGCTTAAAGCTCAACATTCAGAAAACGAAGATCATGGCATCCGGTCCCATCACTGCATGGGAAATAGATGGGGAAACAGTGGAAACAGTGTCAGACTTTATTTTGGGGGGCTCCAACATTACTGCAGATGGTGACTGCAGCCATGAAATTAGAAGACGCTTACTCCTTGGAAGAAAAGTTATGACCAACCTAGACAGCATATTTTGCCAACTAAGATCCGTCTAGTCAAGGCTATGGTTTTTCCTGTGGTCATGTATGGATGTGAGAATTGGACTGTGAAGAAGGCTGAGTGCTGAAGAATTGGTGCTTTTGAACTGTGGTGTTGGAGAAGACTCTTGAGAGTCCCTTGAACTGCAAGGAGATCCAACCAGTCCATTCTGAAGGAGATCAACCCTGGGATTTCTTTGGAAGGAATGATGCTAAAGCTGAAACTCCAGTAGTTTGGCCACCTCATGCGAAGAGTTGACTCATTGGAAAAGACTTTGAGGGATTGAGGGCAGGAGGAGAAGGGGACGACAGAGGATGAGATGGCTGGATGGCATCATGGACTCGATGGACGTGAATCTGAGTGAACTCCCGGAGTTGGTGATGGACAGAAAGGCCTGGCGTGCTGCAATTCATGGGGTCACAAAGAGTCGGACATGACTGAGCAACTGAGCTGAACTGAATCTTGTACAGCTACTTTAATTTTGTCTTTTATGTTTTGTGAAAAGTCCGATGCTGTTTCATTCCAGGTGGATAGCTAGGTGAAATATAGTGACTATCATTTATCGAATGACTATCATGTTCCCTATGTAGTAGCCACTCTTGTCATACATCAAATTTTCAGATACATGGGGATTTATTTCTGGACCTTCTTCTATTTTATTGTCACATCTACAGTCATTGATCTGTCTGTTCCTCAATCATTATCTTATTGATTTGATCATAGCAGCTTCCTGGTTTGATGTTCTGATATCAGGAAAGGCACATCCCACTTCACTATTATTTTTCTTATTTTTCTTGGTTATCTGGGGCCATTTATTCTTCCAAATGAACTTCTTGAGATTATTTTATCCAATTCCCAAAAGATTGCATTAAATTTGTAAATTTATGGTAATGTCTTCCCACCCAAGAATATGAAATTTCTTTGCATTTGTTCAAATCTTATTTTATGACCTTCAGTAAGATTTTATAGTCTTTTTCATATCAGTCTTATGGCTTTCTTGTTAAATTTATTCATAAATATTTTATGGTCTTATCATTATTATGAGTGGACTATTTTCCCTTTTCCATTTCTAATTTTTTGCTAATGAAGAGAAGAATGGTTAATTTTGGCATATTTATCATCTATCCAACCACCCTCATCACAATTCTCTTAAAAATTTCATATTTTTTCACTAGAACCTCTTGTTTTTCTAAATATACAGATATACACTTAGTGAAAAGAGATAATTGTTAGTTGCCTTTTCCAAATTTTTACTGTTTCATCTTGTTTTGCTACACTTCCTTTTAGAATAAGAATGGTGATGACAAGTACCCCTGTCTGGCTCCTGCTCTTTACTTGAAGCAATGGTTGACCATTTAAAAGGACATATTTAGAAGTTGTCCTCTGTGCCTTTTTTCCTTAAAGTTTTTATTTAGAATGACTACTGCATTACAGAACTTTTTTTTTTTCTAGTTTTTGCTCTGGGCCTTGAGATACTACTCTACTTGATCTTGGAAGATTTGAGTCCCAGTGCTGGCCATTCTCTTTTTAAATTCCTCTGATTTTCTTTTTGGTTCAAAAATCATGACTCTTGAAAACCCTCTTTGTGCTGTGCTCACTCCTCCTGGAGTTTTGATATCCTGTTGACTGTTGAAGTCATTATCCTTCTCCAGCAGCTCGAATTCTGGTTGTCCTTTCTCCCCCTGGAGGCCAGACCCCTAATGTGGGTGGCTATTGTCCACTGCCTGCTCCCTGGAGCTCAGGTTCAGATGCTGAATACTTCGCTGGACCCCTATGGAGACATCTGAAGGAAGTCTCCCGCTAGCCATTCAGCATGTGCACTCCTGGGCTCAGAGCTGGAGCGCACCCTCTGTTCAGGCGGGATAGATAGCCAGCCTCCCTGGGCCCCCAGGCCCACCTGCCAGAGGCCTCAGCAGCTGCTCGGTTCAGGCAAACCAGAGTAGAAATGGAAATATCTGTTTGATACTATTACTGGGCTTTGTTTCGATATTATCCAGCATGTATTTTGATGATTGAGAGAAAAGGCCAGGTCTTTAAGAGGAGAAACTGATACCCTTCTGCTGGTTATTATTGTTGTTTAGTTGCCAAGTCATATCCGACTCTTGGCAACACCATAGAATGTAGCCAGCCAGCCTCCTCTGCCCCATGGGATTCTCCAGTCAAGAATACTAGAGCGGGTTGCCAGTCCCTTCTCCAGGGAATATTCCTGACCCAGAGATCGAACCTGCATCTCCTGCATTGGCAGGCAGATTCTTTACCACTGTACCACCTGGGAAGCCCGCCCTTCTCACTAGAAAGTACTAAATTTTTCTGTGGTAATATCAGATATTTTTGTTGCACTCCATTTCTTGCTTTAAAGGAATAATCAAGAAGTACATATTATTCAGTTTTGTAAGATACACCAATGACAGGTGATCTACCAAGATAATGTGTCGACCTGGGGGCAGCATTTGTACAGCAGGTAAATGGCCCTGGAAGGATTTAGCAATTCCCTCTGTGCTCATAGGTCTAAAGTGTTAGGGAGCATCCTGGTAGCTCATGCTGAGTGTCTCCACAATAATCCTCGAAATAATTGGAGGCAGCCCAAAGTGTCACGGCCTTGAATCATTAACTGGTGGAGAAACAGGAACAAACCCACATAATGAGGTATCAGCAAGAGAGGGGACCCACCGAGAGCAGCAACATCTGCCCCCCTCTCAGCTGGAAGATGCAGGGACCCTCGAGGACCCAGAGAAAGTGACAAGGGAGCTGAGTACCAGCAGGAAAAATGAGGGCCCTGGAGACAGAGCATAAGACAGATGTGAACTGGAGAGGCTTTAGGCAACGAATGGAAACCTGGGGATAGGAATGTATTTGGAGGAAGTGCTCTAAAGCAAAACCATTTTGTTATGGAAACTCTCCCAAGGGCAAAAATCCAATTGTGCTTCACATTTTTATGCAGCTTTTCTTCCCAAGAATGTCTTCAAAATAACCCTTCAAAGGCCAGGTGAGATAACCTGGTAGGTCAAATAGAGGCAAAAAAAAAAAAAAAAGGAGAAGGGATTATCGTAGTTTTGCCACAGCCCAGTGATGTTCATGTTAGAACACAAGCTCTTATAGATATCCTAAATCCAGTCTCAAGGAATTTCTAGATACCCCCTCATGTTACCAACATGGAAACTGGGCTCACGTGGGAAAGAAGCTTGCTTTGGTGGAATCCAGGCAGAATCCAGTCCAGTCCAGTCCATTCTCCCACCTAATGCTGTCCACAGTTTCTACTCAATTACTTATGTTGCCATGTCTGTTTCTTTAGAACCATTTGATTTCTGGTTATACAGACCTCCAGCCAGCTGTCTTAGGTCTCTGAAGTGTGTTAATAAGATTTGGTCTTTTGTCTGATGTTTTCCTCAGCCCTCTCTGTGCCAGGCCCTGTGCCAAGCTCTCATCAGCAGAAGTAGAACCTGGTCTTTGCTCTGAAACCAGAGAGACCACTGCATGCCCACCCTGGAGCTCTGAGTGATGGTGGAGATTGGCTACAGAGGCCCTGCTCTACTATCTGGGGAGCCATGTGACTGGGGGTCCCCACTTCCACAGTGATAAGTGCTGAGTGCCAGCAAACAGCCAGATAAAGATCCAGGCTAGCAGTCTGGGAGCCCTTTTTAAGTGGAGTATGCCTGTGGGAGGCCTCAGGGAGAAAGTTCTAGAAATCATGGCTCGGGTAGCTTTACTGTCATCAATATACTATAGAGGGAGACATGGCGTAACAGTGCAAAAGGTTCCCAGAGGGGAGAGAAATGCCAGGACTGACTGAGGAGAGCAGCCTGCTACAGCCACAGGACCGGGCCCACGTCCAGGCTGCTTTCGAAACTGTGTTCGGGTCAGAGGCCCTGAGGTGCAGAGTGGAAGCGGCAGGGCAGTGCTGCTCACCATGCCCCGAGAATGTGTGATTTCAGATGCCCTCGAAAGCTGGGCAGACTTAACTTGGGTCAAGCAAGTTTCCAGCGCAGGGGCAACTTCAAGGGAAGCATTTCCTCAAGATATTATGAAGCATGCTATTGTACTCTGCCTTTTAAAACCAGGCAATACTTGCAGTATAAATTTGTTCCCCTTTTCATTAAGGCAGACCTCCTGAAGACTATAACTAACCCACACTTATGTACACTTATGTCAGTAAAACCAAATGGCTTATTTTTCAGTCTGTTTATTCAACCTGTCATTCCAAATGTCTGAATTGAGCACCTACTGTATGCCAAGCCCTTCACCTGAATCAGCTCATTTAATCCTCAAAAAAAAAAAAAAAAATCCTGTAAAGGGCAAAGCATCATTATCCTCATATTTAAATTAGAGGGAAAAGAGAGTGGGAAACTTGACTGGGCTCACACAGCTAACAAGGCCAGGAGCCCGGGGCTGGGACAATGTGAGCTTTAACCTTGAGTTACTCGAAACCCGGGTGGGATTCGGCTATCACGTAAGTTCTAGGATGAGTCCACCATACACGTCCAGCTCCAGCATGCCCTCACGTTCCTACACGCCTCACTTGTCTTTCTCGAGTGAGAGTCCAGCAGAGCTGAGCTCAGTGGTTTGCAGTCTCATTTCCTCCTCCTGGGGTCTTTTGTGAGGCTGGGGGCTCCACAGGAAGGAGGCAAGGATGAAATTCCTGGCAGCTGATTCAGATGACATCTGCCACTGTTGTTGACATTGGGAAAATTACCCAGAACTTGGGAATAAGGCCAAGGGAGGGTGGTGAGTCCTCTTGTGTCATACAGGAACATCTTTTAACAGAGTCACCCCAAATTGCTGCACCATTCTGAACTAGGGCGTTATATCTCTGTTCACCTCATTAGTTTGTGTCATCAAAGGCCCACAGTATGCATTACACATTAACTTGCAGATTTGTTTCCAGTAAAAATGCAAACTATTTCTTTCTGGTGGAAAAAATAACCGCCAAAGGGTATGGTGTTCTTGCCCTGTAGGTCATTCCCCAGCTGTGTGTCTTTCCTGGCAGTCTTATCCCACCTAATCTCTCCAACACCCGTACCTCCACCAACTCTCCTTTGAACCAGCTTCACCTCCCTGAGGGTCCCTCATAACCAAGTTGAATAAATCTTAAACACTGCTCATTTTGTATCCTCATCAGAGTCCTGTTTTCAGGTTTTAGAGGAGTGTCCTTTGGCACTTACATTCTTCATCCCTGACTAGAAATAGTTACCTCCAAAAACCTTGCCCAGGGAGGTAGGACAATGTGTAATTTCCTAGTCTGGGCTTTGGTCTGCTGTAGAATTGGGTAGAATCAAACTCCTCAGGCAGAATGAGAGCTCGCTGAGGGTTAAGAGTCCTTCTTCCCTCTCTGTGTGCCAGGCATTTCTGGCTTTGACTGATTGGTATGTTTTGAAGCCAATTTGTCAGACCTTAATTTAGTATCTGTGAGCCACGCACAGAACAAGCAGCATTACCTTCCAGCGATGGGTAACCATATGTTTCTATTAAGCTTTGGAAGCTGGAACATTGGTCAAGTGTTTCCAAGCTGGTCAAACTTCTTCTTTCATGAAACACACAGTGATCTGGGCTTAGGACGCGCTGTGTGTTCACTGAGAGGACATCACGTCTGCCCAGCAGTCACCTTAACAATTTATAAAAGGCCAGAGGAGTGGGGCAGGGGGCCACTGAGGCTGAGAGACATCATTATGGAAGGAGGGGGTTGCGGGCCAGGTGTCCATGCATGGCGACGTGTGGGTTTATAATTACATGTTCTGAGATCCAAGCAGGACTTCCTCCTGTGATGCTGTAAGCCTATAGCCCTCAGAAAAGTTGCTAAATTGGCCTCCAGGCTGCATATTCTTGGGATGTGTGAGCAGCAGAGATCCTGCTGGCCAGGAGTGCTGATGTCTGTGTGTGTCCTGATGTTGGAGAAGCCCAGACTAGACATCTGAACCCTTCTGGCCTGGGTTCCTTGAGGGAACTCATATTCCTGGCTGAGCTTATTATTCCAAGTCTGAGAGATTTGAGGTGAGACTCATTCAAATCTAGGCTCCACCACCTAAAATCTGCTTGCTGTCTGACCATTGGCATGTCACTGCAGGACTCATATTTCCCAGTCTGTAAAGTGGGCAGATGTACATGCCACATTCAGAGTGAGGTCAGTGCGTCTACCCCAGAGGGCTGTTACAAGGGCTAAGTGAGGGTTAGATAAGCTCATGTAAATATTAGGAATGGTGCCTGGGCTGGGGTGGGGGGGTGAGGGAGCGGGGGTGGGTGTTGGAGGACAGGCCTTTCGATCAGGTGTGGAGCAGGCGGTGCTGAACCCAGGAGAGGGGGCTCCCCTCCAACACTGAGTTCCCACAAGCTGACTGAAGCTTTCAGGGAGCCAGAGTCACCCCACTTCCCTGGGGATACAGATGGGCAAACAACAAAGTTGACTCTACAGACTGGTTCTGCCCTGTGAGATCTGCCTGGAAGCAGTCCAGGCCTGACCCTGGTGCCTTCCTCACCTTGTTCTATGCCCTGGGCTCTGGCACCCCAGCTGCTGTGCTGTCTGGGGTCTGGGGCTCTGCCCCTGACTTTCAGATCTCAGGTCAGCTCTCACCTCCTCTCTTCCCTGACCTCCAGATGGAAGCCGGCCCACTGCAGTGCCCTGTTTAACTCCTTCCTGCCCTTTCCTCCAGCCCACATTTGCCTGTGTGTGTTCACTTGTTCATATTCTTGTGCGTCTTTCTTTGATATCGGTGAACTGAAGCCAGAGTCCCCGTCTGCCTGTGTCCCCAGCACTTAGAATAGTGGCCCATGGCAGGTGCTCCGTAAATATTTATTGGATGAATGGGTGGATGGAGAGCTGGCTGGCAAGCACTCCTGAAGTGCCCGGCTGTCACCCCCAGCTCCACAGGGTGTGTGGACACTGCACTGGCTGTAGACCTGGGTCTCTGCCTGGCTCTCATACCAACCTGAATTCTGCACCACTGCCAGGGCACTTGGGTGTCTTCTGTAACGACCGATTCAGAGTTTACCAGACACCCCGTCTCTAGACACCCCGTCTCCAGACCATCTTGGGCATGTCTAAGGTTGAGTTGTCAGGGAAGATGTGGGCAAGTACTGTGACCATTACCCAGCTCCAGCTGATACAGCCCACATCACTGCTCCTCTACACACACTTTTCCAAATGCAAGCCCTCACTCTAGGTCTTTAAAAAACCTGCCCACAGCACGAGATACAGGCTTCAGCTCCCTGCTGGATCCCTATCGATGCACAGAAAGTAACTCACGTAATCTGTGCATGCCTATGTCTGCTGACAGGTGGGCCATTCATCCCTATACAAATACATTCTGTCTGCAGAAACCAGAGACCACGGCAGTGACAGGCAGGAGTTCAGGGCAGGCAGCAGTGAGGCCATCAGCGGGCAGGGTGGCCAGTTCCTGGGACTGCATGTGCTGCCTCTCACCTTCAGTGTCCACATCCCACTCCCCTTGGCCTGTCCTGGGCCCTGGGCCACCATTGTTGTTGTTCACCCACTCAGTCATGTCCAACTCTTTGTGACCCCATGGACTGCAGCACGCCAGGCTTCCCTGTCCTTCACTATCTCCCAGCGTTTGCTCAAACTCATGTCCATTGCGTTGGTGATGCCATCCAACCATCTCGTCCTCTGTTATCCCCCTTCTCCTCTTGCCCTCAATCTTTCCCAGCATCAGGGTCTTTTGCAGTGAGTCAGCTCTTCACAGCAGGTGGCTAAAGTATTGGAACTTCAGTTTCAGCATCAGTCCTTCCAAAGAATGTTCAGCGTAGATTTCCTTTCAGACTGACTGGTTTGATCTCCTTGCAGTCCAAGGGCCTCTCAAGAGTCTTCTCCAGCATCACAGTTCAAAGGCAAGAATACTTCGGTACTCAGCCTTTTTTTTTTTT
>SJYC01065196.1:0-13053 GCA_006408675.1 Madoqua kirkii
CTGATGTCTGTGTGTGTCCTGATGTTGGAGAAGCCCAGACTAGACATCTGAACCCTTCTGGCCTGGGTTCCTTGAGGGAACTCATATTCCTGGCTGAGCTTATTATTCCAAGTCTGAGAGATTTGAGGTGAGACTCATTCAAATCTAGGCTCCACCACCTAAAATCTGCTTGCTGTCTGACCATTGGCATGTCACTGCAGGACTCATATTTCCCAGTCTGTAAAGTGGGCAGATGTACATGCCACATTCAGAGTGAGGTCAGTGCGTCTACCCCAGAGGGCTGTTACAAGGGCTAAGTGAGGGTTAGATAAGCTCATGTAAATATTAGGAATGGTGCCTGGGCTGGGGTGGGGGGGTGAGGGAGCGGGGGTGGGTGTTGGAGGACAGGCCTTTCGATCAGGTGTGGAGCAGGCGGTGCTGAACCCAGGAGAGGGGGCTCCCCTCCAACACTGAGTTCCCACAAGCTGACTGAAGCTTTCAGGGAGCCAGAGTCACCCCACTTCCCTGGGGATACAGATGGGCAAACAACAAAGTTGACTCTACAGACTGGTTCTGCCCTGTGAGATCTGCCTGGAAGCAGTCCAGGCCTGACCCTGGTGCCTTCCTCACCTTGTTCTATGCCCTGGGCTCTGGCACCCCAGCTGCTGTGCTGTCTGGGGTCTGGGGCTCTGCCCCTGACTTTCAGATCTCAGGTCAGCTCTCACCTCCTCTCTTCCCTGACCTCCAGATGGAAGCCGGCCCACTGCAGTGCCCTGTTTAACTCCTTCCTGCCCTTTCCTCCAGCCCACATTTGCCTGTGTGTGTTCACTTGTTCATATTCTTGTGCGTCTTTCTTTGATATCGGTGAACTGAAGCCAGAGTCCCCGTCTGCCTGTGTCCCCAGCACTTAGAATAGTGGCCCATGGCAGGTGCTCCGTAAATATTTATTGGATGAATGGGTGGATGGAGAGCTGGCTGGCAAGCACTCCTGAAGTGCCCGGCTGTCACCCCCAGCTCCACAGGGTGTGTGGAAACTGCACTGGCTGTAGACCTGGGTCTCTGCCTGGCTCTCATACCAACCTGAATTCTGCACCACTGCCAGGGCACTTGGGTGTCTTCTGTAACGACAGATTCAGAGTTTACCAGACACCCCGTCTCCAGACACCCCGTCTCCAGACCATCTTGGGCATGTCTAAGGTTGAGTTGTCAGGGAAGATGTGGGCAAGTACTGTGACCATTACCCAGCTCCAGCTGATACAGCCCACATCACTGCTCCTCTACACACACTTTTCCAAATGCAAGCCCTCACTCTAGGTCTTTAAAAAACCTGCCCACAGCACGAGATACAGGCTTCAGCTCCCTGCTGGATCCCTATCGATGCACAGAAAGTAACTCACGTAATCTGTGCATGCCTATGTCTGCTGACAGGTGGGCCATTCATCCCTATACAAATACATTCTGTCTGCAGAAACCAGAGACCACGGCAGTGACAGGCAGGAGTTCAGGGCAGGCAGCAGTGAGGCCATCAGCGGGCAGGGTGGCCAGTTCCTGGGACTGCATGTGCTGCCTCTCACCTTCAGTGTCCACATCCCACTCCCCTTGGCCTGTCCTGGGCCCTGGGCCACCATTGTTGTTGTTCACCCACTCAGTCATGTCCAACTCTTTGTGACCCCATGGACTGCAGCACGCCAGGCTTCCCTGTCCTTCACTATCTCCCAGTGTTTGCTCAAACTCATGTCCATTGCATTGGTGATGCCATCCAACCATCTCGTCCTCTGTTATCCCCCTTCTCCTCTTGCCCTCAATCTTTCCCAGCATCAGGGTCTTTTGCAGTGAGTCAGCTCTTCACAGCAGGTGGCTAAAGTATTGGAACTTCAGTTTCAGCATCAGTCCTTCCAAAGAATGTTCAGCGTAGATTTCCTTTCAGACTGACTGGTTTGATCTCCTTGCAGTCCAAGGGCCTCTCAAGAGTCTTCTCCAGCATCACAGTTCAAAGGCAAGAATACTTCGGTACTCAGCCTTTTTTTTTTTTTCTTTTACTGTCCAGCTCTCACATCTATACATGACTCATGATTCTGCAGCCACCATAGAACCACGCCATCACCTCACTAGGGCTTTGGGGTGGGGTGGGGCCAGATAGTGGGGATTTCAGCTCCAGCCCTTCCCCAGGGGACTGAGGCAGTACTGCTTATAGAGAGACCAAGAATGACCTCCACAAGGCTGTGTGAGGGGAGGGGCTTCCTCAGAGGGCTAGCCAAGGCTGAGTTCTCAGACGGAACGTCACACTGGGCAAACATACCCGAAGGCAATGAGCATCCCAGAGTGGAACACTAAGGGGTTTCCCCTCCTGTGCCATTTGGGCCATATCCTGCTCGGAGAGGATGCCTGCTCATTGGTGTGCCCTGTGCAAGGAACCAGTTAGAGACTGAGTCAGAGTTTGGAAGCAAAAGAGCCAAATTGTCTGTGACAAAACAAGAAAGGCATCCTGCTCTGGGTGAATGGGGAAGGCTTGCTCCCTCTGATCCCTCCCCTCCTCTAGCGTGGCTGTCCTCCACTGCCTCCACCCATGCCCTGAGGTAGCAGTTCTGGGTCTGGGACAGTCATGTGGAGAATCCTCATTTGAATCTCAGAGGGAGGCTTTAGCACTGACTGGTACAGATGGACTTGTTTCTTCTGCCACCATAACTTTCATGTAACAATTCCCATGTCTGACTGTGTTCAGTAAATTTAATTAGTGTTGAAAAGCACTTATTTGGTGAGATGATCGGTTTCTAACCTGGGTAAATGACTTTCTTTATGACTATAAATTAAGCGCATTATATCTTTTCCAGGCATCGTGGTCGTATCCATAAATACTGTAGGCAGTTGCTGGCAGTCTCACTTGGTTACCTTTCCCATTACTGGTTTATCATCGTCTTGGTAGGAGTGGGGAATTCGTTCTGTTTTAATAACAGGGAGAAAGTGCCGACAAGGGGCTCATTTCTGAAAGCACACTTGGCGGGTGTCTCGGTGGCGGGGCCGGGGCCCCTGCACCCCCGTGCACAGCGTTCTCAGCTCTTTGTGCGCCTGCCGGCCACAGACTGGGAAGGGCGGTGCAGGGCTTTCAAGCGACTTTTGTCCTCGTTGCAAATCATTAGGGATCATATATGTGCCAACAGCCCATTTCCATGTCGGAGAGAACCTGAGTGCTCTAGGCAACTTGGATGAGCACAGGTCAGCTCGAGTGTTTTCTTGATACTGGCCTCTCAGAGCACAGCTTGGGAGAGACCCCCAGAGTCACCCTGGCAGGATGATCAGACCTGGGCAGTGCAGCGCTGCTTGCTCCTCAGAGGCACTGGCTGCAGCCTGGGCTGTGGGCATCTCACAGGGCAAGGCTCAGGAAGAGGGGATTCTCCCTGCACCTGCCCATGCCAACTGGCCCTTCCTTTAATGTTTGCACTGGACTAGGTGGTAGGAAAAGGGGTACGTCAAGGCTGTGTATTGTCACTCTGCTTATTTAACTCATATGCAGAGTACATCATGAGAAGCGCTGGGCTGGAAGAAACACAAGCTGGAATCAAGATTGCCAGGAGAAATATCAATAACCTCAGATATGCAGATGACACCACCCTTATGGCAGAAAATGAAGAGGAACTAAAAAGCCTCTTGATGAAAGTGAAAGAGGAGAGTGAAAAAGTTGGCTTAAAGCTCAACATTCAGAAAACGAAGATCATGGCACCTGGCCCCATCACTTCATGGGAAATAGATGGGGAAACAGTGGAAACAGTGTCAGACTTTATTTTTTTAAGCATGAAGAGGAACTAAAAAGCCTCTTGATGAAAGTGAAAGAGGAGAGTGAAAAAGTTGGCTTAAAGCTCAACATTCAGAAAACGAAGATCATGGCACCTGGCCCCATCACTTCATGGGAAATAGATGGGGAAACAGTGGAAACAGTGTCAGACTTTATTTTTTTAAGCTCCCAAATCACTGCAGATGGTGACGACTGCAGCCATGAAATTAAAAGACGCTTACTCCTTGGAAGAAAAGTTATGACCAACCTAGATAGCATATTCAAAAGCAGAGACTTGACTTTGCCAACAAAGGTCCATCTAGTCAAGGCTATGGTTTTTCTAGTAGTCATGTATGGATGTGAGAGTTGGACTATGAAGAAAGCTGAGCACCGAAGAATTGATGCTTTTGAACTGTGTTGTTGGAGAAGACTCTTGCAAGTCCCTTGGACTGCAAGGAGATCAGTCCTGAGTGTTCTTTGGAAGGACTGATGCTGAAGCTGAAACTCCAATACTTTGGCCCCCTCATGTGAAGAGTTGACTTACTGGAAAAGACTCTGATGATGGGAGGGATTGGGGGCAGGAGGAAAAGGAGATGACAGAGGATGAGATGGCTGGATGGCATCACCGACTCAATGGATGTGTTTGAGTGAACTCTGGGAGTTGGTGATGGACAGGGAGGCCTGGCGTGCTGCAATTCATGGGGTCACAAAGAGTCGGACATGACCAAGTGACTGAATTGAACTGAGGTGGTCTCCAAAGGGCCTTCCTGCTCTGCCCTTCCTGGTTCCAGCCCCCTGTACCCAAGCAAAGGCCCATCTCTACAGACAGTTGCTTCCCTTTGGAGAAAGCAAGAGAGATACACCCCTGAGCAGATCACTGCACACGGCCCCCCTCTACCCTCCCATCCCAGCTTCTAGCCTGGGGGTTAAACAGAGTTAGGGAGGGCAGTTTTGAAAAGCTGTCACAAATCCCCTGAGTTGGTGGTGGGGGCAAGGGCAAGAAGACAAAGGCTCTGTACCCTGGGCATCTCCTAAGGCCAGAGAGTCAGGCAGGCCCTCCTGGGCTCAGGGGATTCAGAGAGGGGCACTCTGATTGGCAGGGGCAGCAGAAATGGGCCCCATGAGTACACTGAGGCTGAGGTACCCAGAGAGAGGGCATAGCCTGTCTGTGTGGGCAGCCCAGCCAGGGCAAAGCCCCCAAAGCAGGCACTGTGAGACCAGAGGCTCAGAAAGCTGGACTCAGGTTCTTAAATGGAGCCACTAGTGGGTGTCCTTCACATCACATGGGAAAGTTGATGGAAATAGTGATACAAAGGCAGCATTATCTTGGAAAGAAACAAAGGATGATATTTTTAGAGCCTGTTAGTTTCTTCTCGTAGCCGCCAGCACTTTCCTGGGTAACCCAGGAGAATTTTGCTAATCAAACAAGCTCCGTGGCAAAGCAGCCGTAAACACTGTGGGTGGGGGGCACCAGCCCAGAGCCTCCCACTGTCTTGCCAGGAACCTGGCTTCCTCTGCCCGTCAGCCTTGCCAGCAGGGCGAGTGGGGCCCATGAATGCCACTCAGTCTTTGCAGTGACACGCCAACAATTAGCAAAGTGGATAAAGGAGACTCACACGCCCACTTAGGATCTGTACTTTTATACTGTTAGGAGATATTTTGACCTTCTAGTTTATTATGATTCAAGAAAAAGTCAATATTTCTTAGCTTTCCAAGGCTGGAAGAATTTAAATGAGTTATTGAATCAAGCAGTTAATCTACTGATAACTGATTTTTTTCCTTTCAAATCTATAATGATGAAAAGCAGACTTAACCAAAAACAAGTTTTTCTTTTTTTTTTTCCTTAGGCATTTTAATCCCATAGAGTAGGAGTTGAGGCTGAAAGTTCAGTCTTGACTGCCAGGGCCATTCTGTCTTGCCAATATTTTGAAGAAATTTTAATTAAAACTTAAAAGCAAAGACTTCTGCGGCCATAAAATCTGTATACATGTTTCAATTATTTGTGTTTTGATATCCTTTTTTTTTTTTCCTTAGGCATTTTAATCCCATAGAGTAGGAGTTGAGGCTGAAAGTTCAGTCTTGACTGCCAGGGCCATTCTGTCTTGCCAATATTTTGAAGAAAATTTAATTAAAACTTAAAAGCAAAGACTTCTGCGGCCATAAAATCTGTATACATGTTTCAATTATTTGTGTTTTGATATCCCTTTATAATTCTCAACTTCCTATCTGTTGCCATTAATGCCATGTGGCCATAATCCAGTTTTCTGGGCCCCTGAGGAATGTCCCGTAGGTGATGGATGCTTATTTAAGCATCCACGTAAGTGAGCCTTTTCAGCAAGAAACCACTCTGCCCACTGCTCTGGTGTGTGAGCTCGGGACACCACTGCCTGACATCAGCGTGGGTGTGTGCTGGGTACAGGAGACACACAGCACCGTGGCAGCTGCTGTTTCCATCATCTCAGCCCTCCTGCCCATGGACGCAGGCTGTAGTATTATGCCAGGAGGACTGTTGTTATTGTTAGTCACTCAGTCGTGTCTGACTCTTTGCTACCCCATGGACTGTAGCCCGCCAGGCTCTTCTGTCCGTGGAATTCTCCAGGCAAGAATACTGGAGTGTGTAGCTGTTCCCTCCTCCAGGGGACCTTCCCAACCCAGGGACTGAACCCAGGTCTCCCACATTGCCGGCAGATTCTTCACCTTCTGAGCCTCCAGGGAAGGGCTGAGTAGTGGGGTGCCGGTGCTGCCACTGCTCCTGTGTCTTGGAGAACCGTACTCTTTCCAGAAGAAGTGGTCAACCTCTGCCCTCCCTGCCTTGGCTGCCCCCATTCCTAAACACTTAGAGAACCACTATCTCCTTACTCCACTGTTTCTCACTAGTCTCCACCATGGCTCCCCAGGGCCTAACATATCAGACTGAAGTTCCACTTGGCTCTCTGAATCTAGCAAGACAGACCCACATCTTGCTACCCCTTAGTTTTCACCCCGACTCCTGCACAAAACCCTCCTCGTGCCAGGTCTCCTCCCTAAGGCAGGCAAATGCTCGCCACATGGTGGTTACAGGAACCTTGGTCAAGCCCCCATCCCTTGGCAAGCCCTCTGCCTGTCAGTCAGCAGGGTCCACTGATACCACCTCTGCATGGCCCTCTGTTTACTCCTCCCTCCCAGGACGGGCAGGGGTTGTGTCTGAGATGTTTGGTGGGAGCCAGACATAGGGAGCCATACATAAAACCTGGGCTCTACATGACAAGGCATTGCTTGTAGCCTCCCGTCCACTACCCATTGGATGGGCAGGGGCTCCATGGGGCGCCTGAGCCCAAATGCCTCGGCTTCACAGACTCTGGCCAACACAGCCTGAGACAGCCATGCAGGTGGCCCATGCCCCCGAGTGCTGGCAGCTGACCCTCTGTGTTTGTGTGCCTCACAGGACTCTCCAGCCATGACGAGCTGCCGGCCTCCTGCGGGAAGAAGTTGTGCGGCCGCGGGAGCAGGTGTACGCTCAGCAGGGAGACGGGGGAGCCCGAGTGCCGATGCCTGGAGGCCTGCCGGCCCAGCTACGTGCCTGTGTGTGGCTCAGACGGGAGGGTTTACGAAAACCACTGTGAGCTCCACCGCGCTGCCTGCCTGCTGGGGAAGAAGATCGTCATGGTCCGCAGCAAGGACTGCTTCCTTAAAGGTAGGAGGATGGCTCCGTGCCTCTGTGCTTGTGGGTTTTGTCATAGATCCTCTAATGCCTTTCTGACAAATGACCTGGGTGCTGAGTCTACAGGTTAAATGTGTTTTTCAAAAATAGAGAAAGAGGGAGATTGGAGCCTTAAAAGCAGTAGCAGTGTTTCAGTGCTGCATGAGCATTTGCGTCCACCTCCAGAGGCCCTGCCCTTGAGGAAGGGCCCGGGAAGTCTGGGCTGGTGCAGAGCCCATGTCCGTAGGGTCCAGGCTGAAAGACACTGCCCGGGTCTCTCTCACAGGGTGGGTCCTGCCAGGTGGTGGCAGGGAGCACACTGACCCCTCTGGACTATGTCTCAGAATCAGAAGGTCACTCTGTGCATAGAAAGTAGTCAGATGGGCCCCTCCCCACCTCAGGACAGAGGTTCCCAGCATGGCAGTCACTCCAACTCTGGCCTAGAGTGATTGCCTGGCCTGTCTAGAGCACCTCGGAGCCAGATAAGAAAGGTCCTGCATGGACGTCAGGCCATCTCCATGGAGGAGGGGGCCAAAGTGTTCATGCCCTGTCCTCGAGTGAGAAGAGCAGTGCCAGCTCCTGGCAGAGGGTAAGAGCCTCAGGGGCAAGGCCTGTGGCCCTTCGTACAGGAATATCATCTTACTAACATGTGGCTCAAGGCCTTGTTGCTACTAAGAAGGTGTCAACAGCTCACAGATGGTCCAGGACATGAGAGGCCACAAATTTCTGTGTCTCTCTGGCTGCGATGAATGGTGCATGTCAGAGGCTGTAGAAGTGTTTGTGATGCTGAGCCCAAATGGCCACATGTGAATAATCTAGGTGATGTGAGACAGCAGAAGCAGCTTGTATGCAGGTGGGAACAGGTCCCCTGGCCTGAGCTGTGGGATCTTGGAGGTGGGGTGGGGAGCCCACGTGGGCCTGCGTGAGGTCCCAGATCTAGTCCCAGAGGTGGGGGCAGTGCCAGGGCGGGGGATGGGGAGGAGAAAGCTGGGATGGAGCCCCGCTGCCAGTGCGTGCCTGTGACACTGACAGAAAGGGACTTTTGTGTGGCCACAGCTGGGGGCCTGGGCTCCAGGAGGAAAGGGCCAAGCTCAGGCCTCACTTTCCCAGGAATCAGGTCCATGTGGCAGGAGGGGCCACGATGCAGGGGCCCAAGTCTATGGCCCTCCTGTAACCCTAGAGAAGGTAGCTTTCCCTCCTCGCCCACGGGCCCTGCAGGGGTTCCTGGAGCAGGTGAGTGTCTGGACTGTTGAGTTTATCCTGTGATGGGAGGAGTCTTGGACCCTTTCATGGGTGTGCTTGTGACAATGCTGCGTCACTTCAGAAATCACGAGGCCCAATATGGAAATGAAACCAAAACAAGCAAGGAAAAGTGTCGGAGGCCTGGAAGCCCTGCCCAGTCCAGGCCTGCCTGTGCCTCGGCAGCCATGAGCACTAAGATCACCTGGCCACTTGCTCCAGCTTTATTGGTCATTTTGCATTTTAGAGACTGACGTTCCATTCTCCAGTTTCCAGTATTCCCCCAGACTGCATCTTTCTAAAGGTTTTTATTTCTACATCAGAGTGTGCACGGGCTCCCTCACCATCTGTTATTCAAACAGCATTTCTCATTTCACACGAGGGAAAGTCAACCACCACGGAACCTGCTGCGATGAGGGGTGACGGGAGAGTCGGGAAGGGGCAAGCAGATTAGGTCTCGGTTCTGCTTCACGCTGATTGAATTCATCCACCGAATCCTTCTAATTCAGTGGGGTTTTCACTGATGTTGTGAAATCCCACCCACTCACTGTGGCAGCGCCGATCTCCAAACGATCCTCTTTCAGTGGAGAGAGGTGCCTGCAAGGTCCCAGAGGGACCTGGGTCTGCAGGCCAGCTGTGCAACCTGGAGTGCGTGACTCCGCCTCTCTGGGCCTTTTGCTCAGCTGTAGAAAGGGGCTGCTGGCAGCTTCCATCTGCTCTGTGGAGAAAAGTAAATAAGATGCAGCACAGAAACCACTTAGCATGGGCCAGGTACATTACACGTGTCGGGTATTAATGACACCTGCTGTCATCCTTTATCTAATTCATGGTGCCCTCAGGCCTGGAGCAGGGAGATGCATGAGCTATGAGGGGGATGCAGAAGCAGGAACAAGCACTCCTGCCCAGCAGGTCTTGGGCGTGGACAGCTTGCTGGTAGATGGAGAGTGGAGGAGGGAGGTGCTGAGAGTCAAGCTATCCTGGAGATGTCCACCTGCAGCTAGGGTTCCCCTTTCTGTAGACCTCATCCCTTGGCTCTGAATCCCACAGAGAAGCCTTCACTGCCTCTGGTTCAGCATCAGCTCCAGTCCCTGGAGGCAGGAGGGCCAGCCGGCTTCTCCTCCCCTAGTGTTTCCATAGAGAATACCCAGAAGCAGTACACTGACCCCAGGGTCCCGGTGGCCATGGAGGCAGGCAAGCCCGAGGAGGGTGCTTTGGGGGAGAACCTCCATCTTTGCCAGAGCCATGGGTTTCACAGAGAGCAGGAGGTAATGGATGGACAGAGTGCTAGAAGGAGGCAGGATGGGATTCTTGGGGGAAGGAGGTTGGCTATAGAGGACAGCTTCCTACAGTCCTCACCCCAAGATGGCAGCAGAGTGTTAATGCTGTCTTGAGCTCCAAGGATGACAATGTGTCTCTGTCCCAAATGTCCAGGGAGTTATTGATCCAGGAAACTTGAAAATACCTTTCTACCTGTCTGAACAAAAATTATAAAATCCTTCGTGTTTCATTCTCTTTTCCCACCAGACTTTACAAAGAGAAGTTGCGACTTCATTCTCTGAGGTTTTCTCTACCCCCCAGAAGCCACTATATTCGGATGGTCCTTATGGGGTCGGGGTGTGTGGAGCAAGGAGGATGTGGGCTTCCAGGTCGGGCCATTGCAGCTCAGAGCAGTCGCTCTGTCACCAGAGCCCCTCCCTGCACCCTTATTGGGGGGCTGTCTTCTTGGGGGTACGACCTGGGGTCACATGGTGCTTACTGCTATGCAAGAAAGAAGAGTCAGCATTCAAAGACTGCGTACAAGAAAACTTTTGGTAACACATTCTAGTTGCTATGGCAATGGAATACTGTGTGAATACACAATGACATACAACATCATTTAGGGATCATTCACTGGTGAGAAAATCACAATTGAACTCTGCAGCCTTGTCTCAGAGGCCATTGGCAGCTTCCGTACCAGCTCTCCTGACATCCGAAAAGTCAGGAGATGAAGGAGGTGGGATACTGTCTCTCTCTCTCTCCTCGGGGCAGAATTAGTCACATTTGTCCTCAGCAGCAAATACCTCCAGTGAACACCAAGAGAGGGGGTAGATTTCTCTGTACCTTTAACTTCTTCTAGAGTTTGTGTCTGAAGTTATCCTGTGACATGGCATTACTATTTGTGTACTAGTTGGCACTTTTAAAATGATTTTTCTGACTCAGTTCTGAGTTCATGCTTTATCTCCTATGCTGTTGGAGAGGAGGAGCTTGCCTCTCAGCCATCACTCAGCACGCCAGGCTTGTATTATTTCAGATGATACAATGTCATAGTTAGGCAATTTTCTAAACAAACCATGAAATTATGGAAGAAAGGAGCCTGTTAGAGATTCAGTTCTGAACAGACCCTTAAGCTTCCTCATCCTGCATGGCATTTGTAAGGGCATGTTGGTGCTTCAGAGGGGAATTCCAAGACTTATGAAATCAGAGGAAATAATTGCCACTTTATTTTGAAAGTTAAACATACCATAGGCTCACTAGCAAACTTTTTTTTTCTGAAGTGTTGCTGAATATAGGAATAAAAACGCAACCTTCTGTTACAAGTTAGCAGAGCAGATACAACTTGTTGCCAAAGCCTTTTTTTCTTCTTTGGGGTATTTAGATGTTGTTGTTACTTTAGCATCTTATACTCTTAGGAATATAAATTGAGTCCCATGCCTCCAGGGCATTTCCGAACTTCCCTGTCCTGCCAGGGAGAGAGACTCTCATTTCCAGATGTGTTGGCCCAGCCTCAGGCAGACTCAGCTCCCCCTGGTGTGGGGGCAGCGGGCGCAGGGCTGTGGTGGGGGCAGACATCCTAGGGATTTGGTTTCACGCTGCTGGAGTGGTCCCTACAACAGGGAAACTGGGGCCTGAGGAGCATCATGGGGAGGCCCACACTGAGGGAGCAGGTGGCACAGGACTGGGGGCATCAGCTTGAGGCCAGCCATGGGACCATTCCACACTGCCTTGGAGAAGACACAAGCTCTCTCTGTCTCTCTTACTACATCTGTAAGATGGGATGATGATAATGCCTACCTCATAGAATGTCGTGAGCACAAAATGAGCAGTGCTAGGCACTGGAAACTGCCAGTTGAGCCGAGGGAAGGACTGGTCCACCGAGGATGAAAAGGGGAATGTCTAGGGAAGGAGCTGGAGAAAAGACAATTGAGATGAATCTTAAAGAGTGAATAAGGGCTTCTTAGGGTGCAGACATGAAGTAGTAATACATGCAGACTCTCAGGACGGAGCAAGTGATTAAAATGCAGGTCCTGACAGGGAGATGGGGTTGATGATTGAGACTATGGAGGAATGGAGACAAGGGGGTAAAAGACAGGCCTGTGTGCCAACCTAGGTAGTTTGAACTCAAGTGGACTGTCAGATAAGATAGTCCAACCTTCCCATTTTCCCACGTGGGGACCCAGAGCCCCAGCGAGGCCCCTCGTCCCCGGGCTCTGCTGATGTAGCCCACCCTTCATCATCACCCCCAACTTCGGGGCTGTTTTTAATTCAGTCCCAGCAAGTCATGTTCACATTAGGCGAGACTGCCTTTTCCTTTTCCCCCAGGAGACTTTGTGGAGGGAGGACTCAGGTGCCATGGTCCGTGGGCAAGGCCCCTCTGCTGGGCTGGGCCTCCTGGCTGTGCAGGTTAGTAAGAGGCCCAGCTGGGAGCTTCTCCAGGAAAGCCAGCTGAGTTATCCTGAACTCACAGCCCCTCCCCGCACCAGAGCACCAGCTACTTCCTCTCCCCTAAGGAAAGAGAGGGAAACTCAGCAGCTGCCAGAGGGGCCCAGAGACGAGAATCAGAGCCTCTGGGTGTGCCCTCATTTAGCATGCTGTGGCCTCCCCTTCCTCCCAACCCCCTTCCTGTTTCCAGTCTCTTCCAATTGCCCTTCCACTCCCAGCCCACCTGCATTCTCTCAAAGGCCACTGCTGCTTCCCCAGGCCTGGCAAAGGACTCTCTGCACCCTCCCTGGCCTTCCCCGTGAGCTCCACGCAGGGGAATGTGTCCATTTCCCACCAGGCTGTCTCACTCACAGATGTTGGTTTGCTTTTCATTTTATTGAAGTATAGTTGATTTACAGTGTTGTGCGTACAGCAAAATGACTCAGTTATACACATGTGTCTTCTTTCTTCATATTCTTTCCGTTGTGGTTTGTCACAGGATATTGAATACAGTTCCCTGTGCTGTACAGTAAGACCTTGTTGTTTAGCCATCCTATATACAACAGTTTGCATCTGCTGATCCCAATCCTTCCCTCCCCAACCCCTCACCTCTTTGAAGTGAAGTGAAAATCACTCAGTTGTGTCCGACTCTTTGCAACCCCATGGATTATACAGTCTGTGGAATTCTCCAGACCAGAATACTGGAGTG
>SJYC01065197.1:0-22673 GCA_006408675.1 Madoqua kirkii
GGAGAAGACACAAGCTCTCTCTGTCTCTCTTACTACATCTGTAAGATGGGATGATGATAATGCCTACCTCATAGAATGTCGTGAGCACAAAATGAGCAGTGCTAGGCACTGGAAACTGCCAGTTGAGCCGAGGGAAGGACTGGTCCACCTGAGGATGAAAAGGGGAATGTCTAGGGAAGGAGCTGGAGAAAAGACAATTGAGATGAATCTTAAAGAGTGAATAAGGGCTTCTTAGGGTGCAGACATGAAGTAGTAATACATGCAGACTCTCAGGACGGAGCAAGTGATTAAAATGCAGGTCCTGACAGGGAGATGGGGTTGATGATTGAGACTATGGAGGAATGGAGACAAGGGGGTAAAAGACAGGCCTGTGTGCCAACCTAGGTAGTTTGAACTCAAGTGGACTGTCAGATAAGATAGTCCAACCTTCCCATTTTCCCACGTGGGGACCCAGAGCCCCAGCGAGGCCCCTCGTCCCCGGGCTCTGCTGATGTAGCCCACCCTTCATCATCACCCCCAACTTCGGGGCTGTTTTTAATTCAGTCCCAGCAAGTCATGTTCACATTAGGCGAGACTGCCTTTTCCTTTTCCCCCAGGAGACTTTGTGGAGGGAGGACTCAGGTGCCATGGTCCGTGGGCAAGGCCCCTCTGCTGGGCTGGGCCTCCTGGCTGTGCAGGTTAGTAAGAGGCCCAGCTGGGAGCTTCTCCAGGAAAGCCAGCTGAGTTATCCTGAACTCACAGCCCCTCCCCGCACCAGAGCACCAGCTACTTCCTCTCCCCTAAGGAAAGAGAGGGAAACTCAGCAGCTGCCAGAGGGGCCCAGAGACGAGAATCAGAGCCTCTGGGTGTGCCCTCATTTAGCATGCTGTGGCCTCCCCTTCCTCCCAACCCCCTTCCTGTTTCCAGTCTCTTCCAATTGCCCTTCCACTCCCAGCCCACCTGCATTCTCTCAAAGGCCACTGCTGCTTCCCCAGGCCTGGCAAAGGACTCTCTGCACCCTCCCTGGCCTTCCCCGTGAGCTCCACGCAGGGGAATGTGTCCATTTCCCACCAGGCTGTCTCACTCACAGATGTTGGTTTGCTTTTCATTTTATTGAAGTATAGTTGATTTACAGTGTTGTGCGTACAGCAAAATGACTCAGTTATACACATGTGTCTTCTTTCTTCATATTCTTTTCCGTTGTGGTTTGTCACAGGATATTGAATACAGTTCCCTGTGCTGTACAGTAAGACCTTGTTGTTTAGCCATCCTATATACAACAGTTTGCATCTGCTGATCCCAATCCTTCCCTCCCCAACCCCTCACCTCTTTGAAGTGAAGTGAAAATCACTCAGTTGTGTCCGACTCTTTGCAACCCCATGGATTATACAGTCTGTGGAATTCTCCAGACCAGAATACTGGAGTGGGTAGCCGTTCCCTTCTCCAAGGGATCTTCCCAACCCAGGGACTGAACCCACATTACTGGTGGATTCTTTACCAACTGAGCCACCAGGGAAGCCTACTCACCCCTTTGGCAACCACAGATCTCTCCTCTATATTTGTGGATCTGTTTTTGCTCCATAGGTACTCATTTGTGTAGTATTTTAGATTCCACTTGTAAGTGCTATCATATGGTATTTGTCTTTTTGTTTCTGATTTACTTCGCTTCGTATGATAATCTCCAGGTCCATCCAGGCTCCCTCAGATGGCATTATTTCATTCTTTTTGACGACTGAGTAATATTCCATTGTGTGTATCTGTGTACATATGTAGATGCATGTACATTTATTCGTTTATCTCTTGATGGACATTTAGGCGGTTGCCATGTCTTGGCTATTGTAAATAGTGCTGTAGTGAACATAGAGATGGATTTATCTTTTTAAATTTAATTTAGTCTGTTATTCACCCAGGAGTGGGATTACTAGATTACATGGTAGCCCGATTTTTTTTTTGAGAAACCTCCATGATGTTTTCTGTAGTGACTGAACCAATTTCCATTCCCACCAGTAGTGTGAAAGGGTTCCCTTTTCTCCACACACTCTCCAGAATTTATTTTCTATCAGCTTTTTAGTGACGGCCATTCTGACTGGTATGAGGTGCTGCCTCGTTGTATTTTGATTTGCCTTTCTCTACTGACTAGTGATGACGGCGTCTTTTCATGTGCTTGTTGGCCATCTGTATGTCCTCTTTGGAGAAATGTCTATTTCAATCTTCTGCCCATCTTTCAATTGGATTGTTTGGGGGTTTTGTTGTTGACTTGTAGGAGCTGTGCGTATACTTTGGAAACTAAGCCCTTGTTAGTTGCATTATTTGCAGATATTTTCTCTCATTCCATAGGTTGTCTTTTCACTTTGATTATGGTTTCCTTTGCTGTGCAAAAGTTTATACGTTTGACTAGGTCCCATTTGTTTATTTCTGCTTTTATTTGTATGCCTTGGGAGACTGACCTAAAAAAACACTGATACAATTTATGGTAGAGAACATTTTGCCTGTGTTCTCTTCTAGAAGTTTTATGGTGTCATGTCTTATTTTTAAGTCTTTAAGCCATTTTGAGTTTATTTTTGTGTGTGGTGTGAGGGTGTGTTGTAGTTTCATTGATTTACATGCAGCTCTCCAACTTTCCCAGCACTACTTATTGAAGAGATAGAGACACTGTTGAATGTCCGCTGGGTGGCCAGGCTGTGCAGGACCTGAGGGCACCAGCAGGGTCAGGACTGGAGGCCTGACTTCACAGAACTAACAGCCAAAAGAAAGGGTGGAGTTGAGTCTGCAGCACCCCTACTCTCTGGGCCTTTGTATGGCCATGCTGTAGCCAGAGACATCCCCAAGACCTCAGGGACCAATGGGAATCTTCATGGACCGTCTCCTTCTTGCAGCCTCCCCCATAGGTTCTGCCAGCATCAAAGCATCACCAATAGCCTCCCAGCACAATGGCCCTTCGGTCCCAGTCATCCCTTGGTCTGCTTCCAGGACCAAGAAACATAACTTAAACATGTGTTGTCTCTGGATATTTACTCTAGATTTTATGCAAGTCCCAATGTGAGCACCCTGCAAGTGTGCAAGGCTGCTATCAGTTCAGCATTTGTGGTGTGCTTCACAGAACTGCCACACTTTGGATGAATTAATTACATTTTAGTAATTAAAAATTGCTAATAACTTATTGAGCTGAGAAAGTCTCACATTGCATTGATTTCTCTTATGGAAACAAGTCGCAGTCTCTGAGGCCCCTACAGTGTTCCTTGTTCTTTCCCAGCACCCGCTCCTTATTCCAACCACTCCTCCTCTGGGTCCACTGACAGGCTCACACATTCTCATGCCAAAGCCAAGCAGAGCCGGCTTTATCCCGGCATCCCTCAGGTACCATTTCTCCTTTCCCTTTCCCTCTCTCCCAGTCACCCAAAGCCTTGCCTGCGCTAGCTGCCTCCACGTCCCCAGCTCCCCCTACACTCTGCCCACCAGGGTCTGCACCTGGCTCCTGTCCCCACCAAGATCACTCTGCCCTTGTAAATTCCAAGCCCAGGTAGTGCTTTCCAGGCCTTGTCTTACTACATTCCTCCCATGGTGCTGTCGTCACTCTTCCTGGTCCTTCCAACCCCAGCCCTTCTGACTCTTCCCAGACCCCCTGTCCTGGCTCCTGGTCAGAAACTTCTTCAAACCCATCTTCCACGTGGCTTTAAGAGTGACCCCTCCAAGAGGTAACTCTGGCCACGTTGCTCTGCTGCTTGAACTCTTCCTTCCATTCATTCAGAGAACATTCACTTCTTATAGTCCCTTCTTCTCTGGGCACTGAGAATACAGCAGTACACAGACAGACAGGATTCCTGACCTCACAGTGCGCACAGTTTTGTGAGGGAGACAGTAAGCAAGAGATAAGGTGTCTTAGGTGGTGACACATGCCACAGAGAAGAAGACAGGGAAAGAAGTTATAGAATCTAACACGAGAAGTGAGTTTTGAGCAAAGGGCTGGAGGAGGCTGGGAGGTTAGGGAGCAAGGTATTTGCATATCCAGGGAAAGAGCATCCCAGCAGAAGGAATAACCAGTGCACAGACTCTGATGAGAACGCTCTCCTGGAACATTTGGGGATCAATAGGGGACCGGGGCTGATGGAGCAGAATAGAGAAAGCGAGAGAAATCCGAGAGATAGAGAGACACATCCTCCAAGTGGGGCCTTGTCAGCACTGAAAACCCAAACTCTTAGCCACCATGCCATGTTTTCTTTCTAGTTTTCAGCACCCCCCACCCAGGGATGGCCTTGAGGGGACCTCCTCCTTCATCACCACCCCAGGAAGCTGTTCTTCATGGACCGTCTCCTTCTTGCAGCCTCCCCCATAGGTTCTGCCAGCATCAAAGCATCACCAATAGCCTCCCAGCACAATGGCCCTTCGGTCCCAGTCATCCCTTGGTCTGCTTCCAGGACCAAGAAACATAACTTAAACATGTGTTGTCTCTGGATATTTACTCTAGATTTTATGCAAGTCCCAATGTGAGCACCCTGCAAGTGTGCAAGGCTGCTATCAGTTCAGCATTTGTGGTGTGCTTCACAGAACTGCCACACTTTGGATGAATTAATTACATTTTAGTAATTAAAAATTGCTAATAACTTATTGAGCTGAGAAAGTCTCACATTGCATTGATTTCTCTTATGGAAACAAGTCGCAGTCTCTGAGGCCCCTACAGTGTTCCTTGTTCTTTCCCAGCACCCGCTCCTTATTCCAACCACTCCTCCTCTGGGTCCACTGACAGGCTCACACATTCTCATGCCAAAGCCAAGCAGAGCCGGCTTTATCCCGGCATCCCTCAGGTACCATTTCTCCTTTCCCTTTCCCTCTCTCCCAGTCACCCAAAGCCTTGCCTGCGCTAGCTGCCTCCACGTCCCCAGCTCCCCCTACACTCTGCCCACCAGGGTCTGCACCTGGCTCCTGTCCCCACCAAGATCACTCTGCCCTTGTAAATTCCAAGCCCAGGTAGTGCTTTCCAGGCCTTGTCTTACTACATTCCTCCCATGGTGCTGTCGTCACTCTTCCTGGTCCTTCCAACCCCAGCCCTTCTGACTCTTCCCAGACCCCCTGTCCTGGCTCCTGGTCAGAAACTTCTTCAAACCCATCTTCCACGTGGCTTTAAGAGTGACCCCTCCAAGAGGTAACTCTGGCCACGTTGCTCTGCTGCTTGAACTCTTCCTTCCATTCATTCAGAGAACATTCACTTCTTATGAGTCCCTTCTTCTCTGGGCACTGAGAATACAGCAGTACACAGACAGACAGGATTCCTGACCTCACAGTGCGCACAGTTTTGTGAGGGAGACAGTAAGCAAGAGATAAGGTGTCTTAGGTGGTGACACATGCCACAGAGAAGAAGACAGGGAAAGAAGTTATAGAATCTAACACGAGAAGTGAGTTTTGAGCAAAGGGCTGGAGGAGGCTGGGAGGTTAGGGAGCAAGGTATTTGCATATCCAGGGAAAGAGCATCCCAGCAGAAGGAATAACCAGTGCACAGACTCTGATGAGAACGCTCTCCTGGAACATTTGGGGATCAATAGGGGACCGGGGCTGATGGAGCAGAATAGAGAAAGCGAGAGAAATCCAAGAGATAGAGAGACACATCCTCCAAGTGGGGCCTTGTCAGCACTGAAAACCCAAACTCTTAGCCACCATGCCATGTTTTCTTTCTAGTTTTCAGCACCCCCCACCCAGGGATGGCCTTGAGGGGACCTCCTCCTTCATCACCACCCCAGGAAGCTGGGAGGGCTGTGCCATGGGCTGGAAAAGATGGCCTGTCTGGGAGCTCATCTTCAAGTATTTCTAGCTTCACCCTTTAACTGAGATAAACCTACAGGGCCCAGGGGATTTCCTGCATAAGTCCCAAGCTACCGTCAGAGCTTCTAGCAAGAGCAGTGTCCTCCCTTGGTCTAACTTCTTGTTAGCTGGCATGTTGTTGTTGTTCAGTAGCTAAGTCATGTCTGACTGTTTGCAACCCTGTGGACTGCAGCACTCCAGGCTTCTCTGCCCTTCACTATCTCCCAGAGTTTGCTCAGATTCATGTCCATTGAATCAGTGATGTCATCCAACCATCTCAGATCTTTCCCAGCATCAGGGTCTTTTCCAGTGAGTCAGTTCTTCACATCAGTTAGCCAAAGTATTGAAACTTCAGCATCAATCCTTCCAACGAATAGTCAGGATTGATTTCCTTTAAGATTGACTGTTTTGATCTTCTGGCTGTCCAAGGGACTCTCAAGAGTTAGCATACATATCCTGCTATCTTAGGTGTCCTTATGAGTAGGGAAATGTGATTTGTCTTTCCATCCTTTGCTTATTGCAGGTGTTCCATTCATTTCATAGATGAATGTACAGATTGATGATTACATGTTAAATGGGGCTCATACAGTTCCTGAAGGGGCCCCATGTGAGAGGATGGGATGGCCTAGCTGGAAGCCCTCCATTCAACACAAATCACAGCGTCCCAGCTGAAGAGGCGTGGATCCATAAGGAATCCTCCTCAGATTCTGTTCCCTGATGACATAAGGAGTTGAGGGGACTTGAAGGAGGAGGGAGGCAGAAGAAGGTGGGGTGGGGTGGTGACATGGAGCATCCTGCTCCCCAAGCTTCTGTGTAGGAGGTTGCTCAAGAAACGCTGTGCATGAAGAGAAGGGAGGCCCTTGGTTCAGGGTGCTTAGCACCACTTAGTGGAGCCCATGGCCAACACTTGGGGAGCTTTGGATGATGATCAGAAGTCAGATGTTTAATTACTGGAGCGAGAAGAAGTTATTTGGGACTTCTTTAAGGTTCTCCCCTACTGCGCCTTCAATTAAGATCAAGGCCCCCATGTAGCAGCCGCTAAATGACACCGCATATTGAATCTCTGTGCTCAAGCAGTTTATCTAATTATCTGTGTGACAAACTCAGCAGCTGTCAGACCAGCCACAACTCAAATATGTTGACTCTGCCCCTGCCTGAAAGTGCTGGCTGCTTACTAACAGGCTGAGGGCAAGGGCTCTCTGGCTCTTCTGGGCACATGGAGTCCCTCTCAGGTTCTGTTCCCTGATGACATAAGAGTTAAACAGGCCAGTTGCTGGGAGGATGGTGGGTCCATGGGTCCAGTAAGCCTGTTCTTGGTTCTCGACCCCACCCAACCCCTGGACTCACCTGCGGCCCCTGTGGCTGACATGGGTGCCCAGACTCTGCTTGCTTTTCTGGACAGGGAAACAAGGTACTAGTCTGAGCCATCTTTTTTTCCCAAAGAGAGGGAGGTGCCACTTACCACTGTGCCAAATTAACTGAAACAAGTCAGAGGAGTTGGGAGGTGGAGTGGTCACAGGGTAGCCCAGGGAGAGGTGACCTTCCCCAGCAGAGTGGGCTCCTCAAAAGCATGCTTAAGGAGATCTAGCTCTCTAGAATGAGCTGAGTCCCTGCCCGGGACAGCCAAGCGACAGAGCTACAGAAAGCCGGGGCCCAGTCCTCCACAGCATCCTGAGGTGCAAGAACCGCCCATGTTCCTATTGTGGATAGACTTGTGCCCAGCCCTGTGCCACGTGCCACGGAGGAGCAGTGTCCAGAACATGGCGTGTTCTTGAAGCTGCTGAGGGCAGAGCTCCCCAGGGACTCCTGGACTTGGGTACCTGGTCCCCACAAGCCTGCCCTCTGCCCTGCTTCTCATTGTTCTTTTTCTCCTTTTATGGGTTCTGAGCCCTCATTAATGCAGGTACTCAGAGTGAAACTGTTAATACTTTCACGAAGCTCCCCTAAATGAAAGGAGTAAAATCACTTTGCTTGTAGGTAATTAAAATCACCAGATGCAGTGAACTCCTTTCACTTGTTATAAGCAGGGGGTGTGAGTGGTGTGTGTCTCTCTGTAGCAGGAAGAAAGGGCTCATCCAGTGGCCTGGCAGGCGTGTCTGTTTCCTGCTCTTCCGTAGGGGACTGTGTCCCACTGCCTATCCCTCAGTCCACTCCCGCCCACTTTGGTCAGCTGAGATGCGGCCACAGGCTTGTCCCTGGTAGTCTAGAAGATGCTTCGGTGAGCCCCATCTGCCCTGCTCAGGGTGCCCAGCTGAGCTCTCTGATCCTCTGCCCACACCTCATCCTCTCTCCCCCTCCCCACTTCTCCCTGCTCTCCTCCCCTTCGCCTGTGTTCCTGCTCACTCCCACCCCGTGCCACCCCCTGCCAGACAGTAGTAGCAGGAAGGTCTTGTTTACATGCTAGGCCTCTCTCAGTAAACACTCTGCTCGTGGTGTTTTCTGTTTGGTTGGTTTTTACTGAAGTATAGTTGATTTGCAATATTGTATTAGTGTCAGGTATGTATCAACATGATTCAGATATATATATGTGTGTATATATATATATTTTTGTATGTGTTTGTTATCCTTTTTAAATATTCTTTCCCATTATAAGTTATTACAAGGTGCTCAGTATAGTTCCTTATGGTATACAGTAAATTCTTGTGGCTTATTTATATATGGGAGTGTGCATCTTTGAATCCCATAGTCCCCATATATCCCTCCCCATCCCCCACTCCTACTTGGGTAATGGTTAAGTTTGTTCTCTGTGTCCGTCTGCCATGGTTTTAAAGCAACAAACTCTCCATTTTAAAGAGTTTTGTGGCTCTCAGGGCAAACAGTTGCAGGTATCAGGAAGACCTAATGAGAACAGGGATCTGTTAAGAAGGAAGGCAGAGCCCACTGCTGGGAAATGTGGTTTCTTTCCTGTGAGAAATGCCGGCAGGAGCCCATGGACTCGTTTAGAGAAACAGTTGGCAGGAAGCAAGATGCACCCTTGAACGTGCCTGTCTAGCACACTGGGGGAAGAAGTAACTGGAGCTGAAGGCTCCGCCAGGCTTCCTTTGGTTGCAGCTCCACAGGGACTCAGCTGCTGCATTTACAATCTCCAAAAATTGCAGCCAATTATTATGAGTTCACGCATCTCATCCTTTTGAAGAGATCAGAGGTTTGGATGAGAATGGAGGGCAGGTAACACAAACAGCGCACGCTGCGTGCTGCTCCCAAACCTGGGTACTCATCACTCTTCCTCACCACTCCCACACAGCCCTCCCAGATAGACTGTGATTGTCCCTACGTGGCAGGTGAGGAAACTGAGGCTCAGAGAGGTTTAGTGACTTGTCCAAGACCACTCAGCTGGTGAGGGGGAGAGCTGCCCTCCAAACTCACGTCTCTCTGACTTTTTGATTGTGAATGTTACATGTTGTCCTAGCACTCACTGCTCTGCCACGTCCATCTCTTATACCTATAGTGAATTTTATAATTAATGAAAGGAAACAAGCTTTGAAACTCTTCGGACCCTTAAAGCACTAGGTGATTGTTGCTCACCATCATTTTATAAAACTCACAGGCAGATGTGCCTGTGTCCAAGCTCTGTTCTGAGGGAGGCATTTTCACACATGGAGCTGACAGTAACCTTGAAGTTAGCCACTCTTGTCTCAGCAAAGAAATGATGTTTTTTAAAAAACATTTCTTTCTTTGTGATCTTTGCGCCTCTTATGCTTTCTGTGTGTGTGTGCTGATTTTCATAAAAGGACAGAGATGTTGCAGTGAGCCCTGCCCAATCTGGCCCTGGGTCAGGATGAGCTGGGAAGCATGTGTGTTCTCCTCAGAGGTTCCAGTGGACACGGCAGCCTTGGGGCCAAGCCACCGACCAGGCCTGCTGCGAGCAGACTCGGCCTCTCCCTGCAACCCCAGGTAGACTCCTGGGGGCACCAGGGGCCTCAGGGATGGCCTGAGATGGTGTTCCTGGAGAAGGGGGTCTGAGCAGGTGTGATCAGGAGAAAGGCTGAATCATGCAGGATTTCCAAGCAGCTACAGGGTGTGCCCTGCCCACCTGTTTGCTCAGGTTCCCAGAGCAAGTAAAGCAGTGGGCCTGTCCTCAACATTGTGTGGATCAAGTCTTACCCTTGGGTTTCAGGATTACTTAAAACAACCTGCGATTCTTATATCTGGCCATTCATGATGTGCCAAGACTCAACAACTCAATGTTTCATTTATTTCTCAAGTGCTATGCATTAGGCCTAGTTCAAGGGCTGGGGACTCAAGAAGACTGTGAGGTAGCCCTGCCCATGGAGAGCTCACAGTGGAGGTGTATGTAAAGCTGGGTGAGGAGCACCATGGTGGAGCATCTCTAGTCTGTTATGGAAGGAACCAGAAGACTTCCCAGAGGAGGTGCCATCGGGCTGAGTACTAAATGATGGGCAGAAATGGATGAGTCAAAGAGGGAAGAAAAAGGCCTTTTAGGCCGAGGGTTAGGATGCGAAGCCAGTATGGGGCGCCACAAGCCACCTGCTGTTTTCCCAAATACAGATTTCAAGGTGAGAGAACAGTGCAGCAAGAGATGAATCTGGGGAGGGGCTCTGGCCAAGCCAGGGCTAGACCTTGAGCTTTGGGTTATAGGAATGGCTTTTCTTTTGCAGGCAGGATTGGAGTTTTAATAGTTGAGCTGGTGTTTAGAAGCATCACGCAGCATTTCCATGAGGAGCAGCTTCGAGCCGAGCCTATTGAGGAGGCATCTGATGCATGCAATAGAGACGTGGGAGCCTGAATTAAGGGAGTGAACAGACTGGGGAACTCTTCAGGAAAGATCAGTTTGGCAGGATCAGGGACTGGTTGAACACACTGGGAGAAGGAGGTGGAGGCGACGTGGAGGCCCAAAGCCTGGGCACAAGGCATGCCTTTTCCCCAGAGTGGGAATGCAGGGGTAGGAGCTGTGAGTGGTGGGCTCACCCCATCTGCTGTGGATGTGGGGGAGTTTATAGCCATGCAGGAAGGCCAGGTGGAGAGGGACTCAGGTTCTATTAAAAACCTGCCCTCTAGAGTTCAGCCATTCCTACCTGAAGAGACTTTCAAACAGTTGGGGGATGACAGAGTCAGGCCTACGTCCTGCCCCTACTGCGTTAGTCAGGGCCTCCCAGAGACATAGAACCAATAGGATGTGATTAGAGAGAGGAAGGGATTTAGTATAAGAAATTGGCTCATGTGATTATGGAGGCCAAGATGTCCCACTCTGCAGGATGGGCCAGCAGGCTGGAGACCCAGAAAAAGTCCATGTTCTGTTTAGAATCTGAAGGCCATCTGCTAGAGAATTCTCTTACCCGAAGGAGAGTTGCTCTTTGTGGTCTCTCAGGCCTTCAACTGATTAAATGAGGCCCACCCACACTGTGAATGGTCACCTGCTTTACTCAAAGTCCATTGGTTTAAATTTTAATCGCATCCAGAATACCTCTACAGAAACATGCAGAACAATGTCTGATCACCTATCAGGGTGCTGTGGCCCAGCCAAGTTGAGGCATAAAATTAAGCACTGTCTACGCACCCAGGCTTCCCTGGTGGCTCAGATGGTAAAGAATCCATCTGCAAAGCAGGAAACCCGGGCTCAGTCCCTAGATTGGGAAGACCCTCCTCCCCCCAGAAAGGGGAATGGCAACCCACTCCAGTATTCTTGCCTGGAGAATCCCATGGACAGGGGAACCTGGTGGGCTACAGGCCATGGGGTCACAAAGAGTCAGACGTGACTAAACAGCATTGTTCTAACCACCTTCCTCAGACCTTAGCCAGTCCTCATATAACTCTAAGTACAGGCGATCGCTGGCTGCTGCTGCTGCTGCTGCTGCTGCTGCTAAGTTGCTTCAGTCGTGTCCAACTCTGTGTGACCCCATAGATGGCAGCCCACCAGGCTCCCCCGTCCCTGGGATTCTCCAGGCAAGAACACGAGTGGATTGCCATTTCCTTCTCCAGCGATCACTGGCTAGGTCAGCATGAGGTTCTTCGGTCAATAGGAGCCAAGCGTTCCTTCTGAACCATGCTCTGAACAGCCCTGTGGCCATGCTGGCCCTGTGTTGGGGCACAGCCCATTGCCACTCCACCTGCAGAGCAGGAAGGAGGCGCTGTTTAGACGTTCAGGGATGCATGTGCGTCCCTCGCCCTGGGGCTAGGTCCCCGACCCTGAGCTGCAGATGGAGTGTTGACTCTTTGGGTCATTGTACTTGCCTCCCCTGATTCCAGCCCAGCCCTCACCCCCCTACACCTGGCACCCACAAGATCCACAGAAAGGTAGGGGGATGGCACTTGCCCCAGAAGTCTCTACCCTCCTGCAGTCGCCAGTCTGAGAGGTGCTTTCTGCCAGTGACTGTTTTCTCAGTCAAGTTCTTCTCTACCATAAGCTTAATAGTGAAAACAGTAACTGAAATTATCCTTCACCACTCTGATGTTATAAGATGCAAACTTGAGAGGAGAAAAATCAAAAGGGAAGAGAGGCATCAAATTTTTCAGAACACAGGGAAGGTGCACAAGTGGTGGGAGATGGCGGTAGGACACAAAGGCTGTGGTTAGACCCTGACGTTCTGTTCCGAGGATCCTTTTGTCTGGAGCCACACACCTCAGCTGGCAAGCTGCCATGTTCAGAGAAACAGGAATCAAAGTATTTAATCAGCCACCTTGGTTGATGGAGGGCTTTGAGGGAAGAACAGGGAGCCCAAGTTTCTCCTCAAAAGCGGCAATGAAGGTGGCAGCAGGAGTTCCGCCTCTTAATAACACGGCGGCCAGTCAACAGAGCAAATGTCTGAGGGGTCCCCACCAAGGGGTGGGATGCCCGCTTCTCTCCCAGAGCTGCCCGGGGGCCGGCCAGTCAGACAGGCAGGCACATGACTCAAGTTAATTGGGGGATCACCTCCTTCTAGGGAAGTGAGCACTGGCTTGTCACTGATTGGGACCCAAGTTTGTTTTTGACAGATCTCTTTGCCTGACCCCAGAAGAAGCGTCCTTCCGATGGGCTCTCCTGTCCCTACCACCCACCACCACGGAGACTGTGTGATTAGGGGTATCTCACCAGGGCTCTCACAGAGCCAGAGGGCGTGGCCAGGAATCTACAAAGCCAGGAGAATTTGGCAGTAGAGGATTGTGCCCAGCACAGCTGGTCCATGGTCCATGAGAGGGCAGCTCTCCTTCCTTGTCCAGTCTGTGTCCAGAGAGCCCCGGCCAGGACCCCGCCTGGATCTGGACTCCAGAAGTGACCTCCATGAGCAAGTACAGAAGCTGGGCCACGGGAGAGGTGTGACTCGGGACAGTGATATTTAGAGGAGGGCAAAGTCAGGTCGGCTAGGCTTGCTCTGATGGGGAGGAGGTGGTTGTGTCAAGCGAAAGGCAGATTTCCGAATGTGCTAAGGAGTGGAGTAGCATGTTGTAAAGGCCCCGTGGGCACACAAGCCCAGGTCAGCTGCAGTTGGAGGCCGGTTAAGGGGGGCGTAGCTGACTGCATATTCACCAGGCAGGCACAGTCTCCCCTTCTGTCTCTCCTTCCCAGGGCTCCATCCTCTCACCTCCTCCTTTCGGTTCTCCCTCTCTGCCCCTCTCCGCAGGAAGTCTGACTTGAGTGTGCCCACACATATCTAAAACAAGCGGCTGGAAAATTGTTTCTCAGTGAACTGGATGGCACAGGCCATTTTAATGACTTGAGCAGTTTTACTGGCATTTAGACACAATTGAAATACTGAGCTGTCCACCCTCCCCTGGACATTGTCACCCAGGGTGGGGCAGAAACCAGCAACCCCTTCCATATGACTCTCCTGGTGTGTGTAGGGACGCAACTTCATGAGAGCCAGCAACCTTTCCTTTGTTGGAAGATCCTTTTCTCTAGCTTTTCCATCAATTTAGATTATAAATAAGGGACTAAGTCAAGAAATTAGTGAGTAATATCTCCGTGTTCTTGCTTCCAGTTTAAAGAGGAAGATTGTGGGGGATGATGAGAACAGTTAGGTGGTTGGGTGGGAATTATTCCCCTTGTGAACAGGAGGCCTAGGCTTCCAAAGCATGCTGGGCTCTGTGGCAATAACAGAGTCTCAGTAACCCAGGAGATGTGTGCTTCTCACCCGCACCACATAGCTGTCGTGAGTCAGCACAGCAAAGTCACAGGGACCCGCCTCAGCACCCGCTCCCCAGCACGGCTGATGGGGAAGGAGTATGGTGAGTGAGCACAGCTCTGGCTGGGCTGTTTGCTGGGGCTCTCCCACTCCCACGCTAGTTGAAGTCAGGTGTGAGACCACATCTATTGGCACAAATGGACACCTACCCTTCCGTGAGAACAAGTTCCTAGATGGGTGTGCAATGGAGAAAATTAAGCCATGTTCCTCTTTCTGTCTTGGCCCCTCTCTTCTGCTGGGGAAATCCATATGGAGGTTGTAAATCCTGAAAACAGGACATAAAGGATAATGGGTTTAAGGCTAAAATTTGTCTTCCCACAGCATCAGAAGAAAACAATCTCCTTATACATTGTCTCAGTGCCTCCTGGTTTTTGTATCTACATTTGCCTTTTGCCCACCAGGTAGCACAAATACACAAACAGAAATGACAAAGCCACAAAATGAAGCTGTTCTTTTAAGTTTCCAGAGAGAGCAGATTGAAACTTTTAGCATAACAAAAGCAATTACATCCACCATACACAAACTGCTTCCTAGTGACCAAATTTTACATCCCTGAAACCTCCAAGTGTTTAAGAATATCCACAAAATTAATATTTTATGGACAGGACTAAAAGACTTCATAATATTTTCCAAAGTTTCTGTCCTGGGCCCAGATATGGGCTTGGTTTAACAAGCCTGAGTGTATAAAGCCTAAATGTTCCTCTTATATATTGAGGCATAGTTTGCTTTTCCCAGTTTTGAACTTAATATAAGTGGAACTGTGCTGTGATGTCCTGTTTTGATTTGCTACTCTCACATGACATTGTATCTGTAAGACATTTGTTCTTTTAAGTTTCCAGAGAGAGCAGATTGAAACTTTTAGCATAACAAAAGCAATTACATCCACCATACACAAACTGCTTCCTAGTGACCAAATTTTACATCCCTGAAACCTCCAAGTGTTTAAGAATATCCACAAAATTAATATTTTATGGACAGGACTAAAAGACTTCATAATATTTTCCAAAGTTTCTGTCCTGGGCCCAGATATGGGCTTGGTTTAACAAGCCTGAGTGTATAAAGCCTAAATGTTCCTCTTATATATTGAGGCATAGTTTGCTTTTCCCAGTTTTGAACTTAATATAAGTGGAACTGTGCTGTGATGTCCTGTTTTGATTTGCTACTCTCACATGACATCGTATCTGTAAGACATCCATGTTGAGTATAGCTGTGGTTTGTTTGTGTTACTGAAAAGCCCTTATATAAATATACTATCACTTATCTATCACACTGCTGACAGGCAGTATCATTTCCCATTCAGGTCTATTGCTGAAATCATTTGTGTATATGCCTCTTGCTATGGTGGTTTAGTCGCTAAGACATGTCCGACTCTTGCCACCCCGTGAACAGTAGCCGGCCAGGCTCCTCCGTCCATGGAATTCTCCAGGCAAGAATACTGGGGTGGGTTGCCATTTCCTTCTCCAGGGGATCTTCCTGACCCAGAGATCGAACTTGGATGTCCTGCATTGCAGGTATACTTCCACCAGGGAAGGCTTATGTCTTTTGCTGTGCCTGTGCGGAGCAGTGTGCTTCTTTAGCCTTACTGGGGATGGGCATATTGTCTTCCAAGCTGCTGGCCATTTTACCCTGAAAAGAGCAACATATGAGAGCTCCTGCCCTTCACACTGCTAGCACTTGTGACAGTTAAACATGTTTAATGTACACTCTCTGGCAGCGGGGTGGGGGTACGAAATGCTGTTTCACTGTGGTTTTAACATCATCTGTAAGACTAAGCATCATTTCATTTGTTTATTGTCTATTTTGATTTCATCTTCTCTCAAGGACCTGCCCAAGTTTTCTGTTCATTTCTCCATTCAGTTGTTTATCTTTTTAAAAAGTTGATTTATAGTAGTTCTTTCTGCACTCTGAATGCTAATTCTTTGTTGATTATATTTATTACAAACATATTCTTCCAATGGTGGCTTGACTTTTCACTCTGTCTTGGTTTATTCTTAAGGATGAAAGTTCTTCATGTTAATGTAGTTTAATTTATCAAGCTTTTCCTTCATATTACAACGTATAAATGTATCAAATCAACATGTATCATTTAAACATGCCCAGTGTTGTGTGTCAGTTATATCTCAATTTAAAGAAAAACTTTTCCATCATGCTTAGTGGATTTTCTACTTTTTAAAATAAATCCTTCCCTGTCCCCTACATTATTCTATGTTATCTTTATAGTGTTGCTTCTTACATTTAATTTGTAAATATAATAGTTTTACTGAGATGTAATTTGCATACCATTCTCTTATTTGAAGTGTGCTGTTTAGTAGTTTTCAAAATATCCCAAGAGTTGTGCAACCATCACTAAAAATTTTTAAAACATCTTCCTCACTTCCAGAAAGAAACCCTGAACCCATTAGCAGTCACTCCTCATTTCTTCCACACCAACTATAACCCCCTAGCCCTAGCAAACACGATAATCGACTTTCTGCCTCTGCATATTTGCCTGTTCTAGACATTTGAAAGAATATGTTGTCTTTCATGACTGGCTTCTTTCATGTAGCATCATGGTTCCAAGATTCACCCATGTTGTGGCATATATGAATACCTAATTCCTTTCATGGATAGAACAGATCTTATTCATTTATCAGTTGATGAACTTTTGGGTCATTTCCCCTGTAGGGCTGTTATAAAGTTTTTGTGTGGACATAAATATATTATCAGTTCTCTTGTGTATTTACGTAGGAGTAGAGTTGCTAGGTCGGAGAAGGCAATGGCACCCCACTCCAGTACTCTTGCCTTGAAAATCCCATGGATGGAGGAGCCTGGTAGGCTGCAGTCCATGGGATTGCGAAGTTCGACACGACTGAGCGACTTCACTTTCACTTTTCACTTTCATGCATTGGAGAAGGAAATGGCAACCTACTCCAGTATTCTTGCCTGGAGAATCCCAGGGACGGGGGAGCCTGGTGGGCTGCCGTCTATAGGGTTGCACAGAGTCGGACACGATTGAAGAAACTTAGCAGCAGCAGCAGCAGAGTTGCTAGGTCATATCTGAACTCTGTGTTCAAACTTTTGAGGACTGCCAAATGTTTTCCAAAGTGACTACACCATATTACATTCTGATCAGCAGTGCACGAGGCTTCCAATTTCTCCATATCTTTGCCAAGGGTTGTTATTATCTGTCTCTTTAATTACTGTCTTCCAAGCAGATATGAAGTGGTTTCTGATGTGTTTTAATTTGCATTTCCTTGGTGGATAATAATTTTGAGCATCTTTTCCTGTGATTATTGGTCATCTGTATATCTTCTTTGGAAAACTGTCTATTTATATCCTTAACCCATTTTTAGTTGGACAGTTTGTCTTATTGAGTTGCAAGGGTTCTTTGTGTATTCCTGATACATGTCTCTTATCATATATATGCTTTACAAATATTTTCTCTTATTCTATGGGTTCTTTTTCACTTTGTTATCCCTTGAAGAATAAAAGTTATGAATTTTGATGAAGTTCAGTTTACCTATTTATTATTTTGTCATTTGTACTTTTGATGTCATATTTAAGAGAATATTTACTATAGTTTTTTTCCTGAATCTTACAGTTATAACATTTACATTTATATCATGCATTTTAGCATTTACAGTTAGATCTTACATTAAGATCTTAAGTCCATCTTGAGTTGATTTTTGCATACATTTTGATACAAGGGTCCCGTGTCACATTTTTACATGTGAATATCCAGTTCTCCCTCTACCATTTCTTTTAAAGACTATTCTTTCCCTTTAAATTGTCTTGGCATTCTTGTTGAAAATCAATTAACCATAATTGTAAGGGCATATTTCTAAACTCTCAATTCCATTCCAGTGATCTGTATATCTATCCTTTGACTAGTGCCACATTATCTTGATTACTACAGCTTTGTAAGTGTTGAAATCAGGAAATGTGAATCCTGTGACTTGGTTATTCTTTTGTAAGATCATTTTGGCTTTTCTGGGTCCTTTATATTTCCATATGAAATTTTGGATGAGCCTGTTAATTTCTACAAAGAAACAGCTAAGATTCTGATAGGTGTTTCATTGAATGAGTCAATCATTTTGGGAAGTGTTGACACTTTAACAATATTAAGCCTTCTGATCCGTGACCATGGAAGGTCTTTCCATTTATTTTGGTCTTCTTTAGTTTCTTGAAACAATTTTTGCAGTTTTGAAATATAACGTTTGCATTTCTTTGGTTCAGTTTATTCCTAAGTATCTTATTTTTTTCAGTCTGTAGTAATAGAATTGTTTTCATATTTTTCATTTTCAGAGTGCTTATTGTTAATATATAGAAATACAGTTGATTTTTGTGTATTGATCTTGTACCCTGAAAACTTGCCAAACTCATTTATTAGTTTTAATAGGGCCCTTGGGGTATGACTTAGAATTATCTACATTTAAGATAATGTGAGCATAAATAGAATTTTACTTCTTTTCTTTCTAATCTGGGTGCCTTATGTTTCATTTTCTTGCCCATATGCTATAGCTAGAACCCCCTGGGCAGTGTTGAACAGAAATAGCAAAAGCAGACATCCTTGTCTTGTTCCTGATCTTAGGGGAAAGCATTCAGTTGTTCACTATTAAGTGTGATGTTAACTGTGAGCCATAGATGTTTATTACCATGTTGAGAAGGAAGTGGCAATGTCAGTCGCTCGGTTGTGTCTGATTGTTTGCGACCTCACTGTAGCCCACCAGTCTCCTATGTCCATGAAATTCTCCAGGCGAGAATACTGGAGTGGGTTGCCATTCCCTTCTTCAGGGGATCTTCCTGACCCAGGAAGCAAACCCAAGAGTCCTGCACTGCAGACAGTCTGTAATTTCAGCCAAGAGGGAAGTCCCACCACATTGCAAAATTTTCTTCTATCCCCTCTTTGTTGAGTTTTTTTTTTTTTATCAAAAGGGAATTTTACACTTTATCAAACAATTTTTTTCTACAACACTTGAGATGATCATGTGGTTTTGTTCCTTTTTCTGTTTATATTGTGTATTGCATGAATTGATTTTGTATGCTAAGCCAACCTTACATTACTTGCATAAATCGCATTTGGTCATGGTATATAATCCTTTATATGTATTGCTGGATTTGGTTTGAGTTTGTTAAGGGTGAGGTTTTTTGTACCTAGAAGAGGGTTGAGAGATGTTGGCTAGTATTTATTTTCCTGTTACACCTTGTCTAGTTTTAGTATCAGTGTGATACTGGCCTCAATGAGTTGGGAAGTGTTCCCAGCTCTTCTGTTTTTTGGATGACTTTATAAAGAATTGGTATTAATTCTTTTTAAGTGTTTGGTAGACTTCACCCATAAATCCATCTGGCCCTGCACTTTCTTTTGTGGTAAATTTTTAAATAGTTAATCAAATGACTTGTGTAGATTTTCTGTTTCTTCTTGAGTCAGTTTCAGTAGTTGGTGTGTTTCTACAAATAAATCCAATTTACCAAAGTTATCTAGTTTGTTGGTATATAATAGTTCATATTATTACCTTATTATCCTTTTTATTGTGTAAAGCCAGTAGTAGTGGTTCCCTCTTTCTTTCTTGTTTTTAGAAATTTGAGCCTTCTGTATTTTCTTATCAGTCTAGCTAAAATTCTGTTTTAGGTTTTGGGTTTTTGGGGGTTTTTTGGTAAGGAAACAAGTTTGGTTCTGTTGATTTTACTTTTCTATTCTTTATTACACTAATTTCTACTCTAATCTTTATTATCTCTATTCTCTACTTGCTTTAAGTTTAGTTTACTCCACTTTTCTAGTATGTTAAGGTAAAATGATAGGTTATTGATTTAAGATTAATTTTTCTTTTGATGAGGCATTTATAGCTATAAATCCATTCCCCTCTAAGACTCATTTAGCTGCATACCTTAAATTTTGTTACGCTGCAACTTCATTTTCATCCATCTCAAAGCACTTTCTAATTTGCCTTGTTATTTCTTCTGTGATGCGTTGGTTATGTAGGAGAATGCTATTTAATTTCCACATATCTGTGAATTTCCCAAAGTTTATTTTTGATATTGACTTCTAATTTCATTCCATTGTGGTAGGAGAATATTTTATGTTATTTAGGTCCTTTTAAATGTATTAATCCTTGTTTAATCTCTAGTCTAGCCTAGAGAGTGTTTCATGTACACTTGAAAAAGATGCATAGTCTACGATTGTTGGATGGACAGTTCTGTAATGATCTGTTAGATCTGGGTGGTTTATAGTGTTGCCCACAATTTGAATTTCCTTGTTTATCTTCTGCCTAGTTGTTTTCTCCATTATCAAAAGTGGGTATTGAACCCTTCAACTATTACTATTAAATTGTCTATCTCTCCCTTAAATTCTATCATGTTTTTGCTTCATGTATTTTTGGGTTCTGGTTGTATATATGTTTATAATTGTTATTATAAATTTTCCAGATGAATGGATCCTTTTGTTTTTATAAAATATTTCTATCTCCTAGTAAGATCCTGAGTGTGGATCTTTTCCTACCTGGAATTCATTGAGTTTCTTGGATGTGTAGATTAATGTTTTTCCTCCAATTTGGGAAGTTTTCAACTATTAGTCCTCTAAATATTTTTCTCATTGTTTCTTCTCTCTCTGCTCCTTTTAGTATTCCCATTATACAAATGTCAGTATACTTAATGATATGCCGTATGTTTTTGAAGCTTTGTTCATTTTTATTTTGTTTGTTTTGTTTGTGTGTTTCCTGTCAGTTGACCAGTCTACAGTCTAGTTTGTAGACTAGATTGCCCTCTTTGAGCTAAGAGCCTCTTCTTAATTGCTTAGCACCAAAATCTCCTTTTATATGGGGACCCTTAGGCTTAAACTTCTGTATTCTGTTTTCAAAATACAGTTACTTCCTTTTAACAGCTCTCCTTTTTTTTTTTTTTTTTTGTAACCTGCCTCTCCCCTTGGGCAGAATCTCCAAACCAATGCTCCAGAGCTTGAGGCAGGCATAGTGACCCATTTTTCTCAGAGTAACACTCCTGGTTTAGGATTGGGGTGCTACGTGGAGTTGTAATCTCTGGTCTTCTCAGCCTGTCTCTCCCATCATGGGACCTCTGTCCTGTGAGTGAGCTAGCATGAGATGAGCTTGGCCTGCCTTGCCAACAGTAGAACATCCCTCTTATAACTCAGGCTTGTACATAAGACGCAAACCCCAGATCCTTCAGCTGCGCTTGACTTAGATTTAGCTTATGCAAAATGGAGGAAGGAAGGAAGGATGAGAGTTGCTGGTGTCTTGCCCTCTCAGGAGGGTAGTATAGGCTTTGACTGAGAGCTGAGAGAAAAGGAGCTCTGTTTCCTGGGCCACGCCCATCTGGAGTGGAGAGGGCAAAGTAAGCAGGTCATGGTTCAAGTAAGGCTCACTCTTCTTACTGAAAGTTAATAGATTTTCTTTTTTAAAAAGTTTCTTCATGTGTGGTACGCCCTTAAGAAAGGTCTGTATAGTCAAAGCTACAGTTTTTCCAGTAGTTGTGTACAGATGTGAGAGTTGGACCATAAAGAAGGCTGAGTACCAAAGAACTGATGTTTTCAAATTGTAGTGCTGGAGAAGATTCTTGAGAGTCCCTTGTACTGCACGGAGATTAAACCAGTCAGTCTTAAAGAAAATCAACCCTGAAAATTCACTGGAAGGACTGATGCTGAAGTTCCAGTACTTTGGCCACCTGATGTGCAGAGCCAAGTCATTGAAAAAGACTCTGATGCTGGGAAAGATTGAGGGCAAGAGGAGAGGGGATGAGAAAGGATAAGATGGTCGGATAACATCGCTGACTCAATGGACATGAATTTGAGCAAACTCTGGGAGATAGTGAAGGACAGGAAAGTCTGGTGTGCTACAGTCCATGGGGTCATAGAGTCAGACACGACTTAGCAACTGAACAATGACAATTTCCAGGCACTTTAAACAATGCGGTTTATTTATTTACTTGGCTGTGCTGAGACTTCCTTGCAGCACAGGCTTTTCTCTGGTTGTGGCAAGAAGGAGCTACTCTTTAGAGGGTGGTGTGCGGGCTTTTCGCTGTGGTGGCTTCTCTGGTTGCAGAGCACAGGCGCTAGGGCATGTGGCTTCAGTAGTTACGGCACATGGGCTCATAGCTGCAGCTGCTGGACTCTAGAGCACAAGCTTGAGAGTGACGCTGCACGGGCTTAGTTGCCCCGTGGCATATGGGATCATCCCTGATCGGGGATTGAACCCGTGTCTCCTGCATTGACAGGTGGATTCTTTACCACTGAACCACCAGGGGAGCCCTAAGCAATGGTTTTTAAAATCTTACCAGTTATGATTGTTTCTCTGGGAAGCATGCTTCCAGAGCTCCTTATGCCAACATTCCAGAAGTAGAATCCCATATTTATTTTCTAGTCTACATGGAAGTAATTATTTTATGAATGGTATCAAACAGAGACCATTTATACCCACATTGTGCTTGCATCATTTATTAACAGGTCCTTCTGTTCCCCTGACATCTACAATAACATCTCTCCTACAGCAAATGCTCATATTTTCAGGGGAAGATCCCCTGGAGAAGGGAACAGCTACCCACTCCAGTATTCTGACCAGGAGAATTCCATGGACTGTAAGAGTCAGACTCAACTGGGCAACTTTCACACTATTGTGGAACCCTTTCTTCTGTTCATCTGATCTATTTCTATACGTTGTCTCAGTAGAGTTTCATAATAAGTTTTGCTATCTCATAGAGCTGCTGCTGCTAAGTCGCTTCAGTCGTGTCCGACTCTGTGTGACCCCATAGACGGCCTCCCACCAGGCTCCCCCATCCCTGGGATTCTCCAGGCAA
>SJYC01065198.1:0-20330 GCA_006408675.1 Madoqua kirkii
CAGTTCTGCATCATATAAGCATATTTAAAATCACATGCTTCGTTAGGTGACGTGCCAGCTCACTGGTGGCACTCAGTCCACTCATTTTCAAATGGTTAACTTATGATTTTTTGTGGCCTTTAGGTTTCTTCCAACGCCAAATTGTTGGGGTTTCAACACGTCCCTGTCATAGAGCTGAATGGTTGCAGTGAGGATGTTTTGTTTAACTTTTCACCAAGAACATGGTTGAAAGTGTCCGTATTTAACCAGGATTAGCACTATTGCTATTTCCATCTAGAAGGGAAAACTTAAAAGGTCCTTCCATCTGCACAACTTACTTGCACAGAGATGAGGCGGTGACTCAGAGCTTGTCTCTGGTGAAGTGTCTGTGTGCCCTGGGCTCAGGCCCCTTGTTGAGCCCCTGCCCTTTTCCCTTCAACTCTGCCACTGACATGAACCCTCCTCCGGAAAGACCTTTGTCCACAAGGGTGGACAAACTTGTGTCTGTAGTGACTGGATAGGAGAAACTGGTAAACTGTCTTTAATTATAAAATAAACTCCTTGTGCCCAGGGCAGTAAGCTTGAGTGTGGGGGAGGTGGGGGAGAGGTGGGCAGGAGGACCTCCCCAGAACTTGTAAAATCACCCTAAGTTGCCACCCACAGTGGGCTCAGGGTTCCCGTGTCCAAGGGCCTCCCTTTCAGGTCCATGAGGGTAGGAGGCCTGACTCTTCTATCTGCACGGCTGGATGTGCACTGCAGGAGGGAGGCAGAGCTTAAGGGGAGACATTTCCTGTGCTTCCCAAACGGAGGAGATAATTGCAAAGCTCTGTGGACTGTTCTGTTTAAGCCAGCAGGGAGAAAAGCATCACTTCCTAAGCCAGATGATCCTTCATGCTGAGATTTGAGGGATTATCCACAGCGACCCATGTTAGCACCCCACTGAGGGGGTACCAAGGGGCTCAGTGGCCCCATCCCAGACTGTGTGGCCTAGGTTTTGGCCAGGGCTCCCCATGCAGAGAATGTGTGAGTTGTGGGATCTGCCCCAGATGGTCACTTAGCAAGGGGCCAGCAGCACCCCAGACTCACTGCCAGCCTACTCAAGGACTGTGCCAATCTGCACCAAATCATTAAGGCCAGATGATATCGGTGCCCTTGTGACACTCAGCCCCCTCAGCTGCCTCCGCCTCCCTGTGGAGACCCCGCGGGGAAGCCAGTGCAGTGGGCTATTGCTGGGTAGACTGGCTTGGCCCCAGGAGCAGACTGTTCCAGCTCACACGGTCCCGTGTTGGCGCTGCTCCTCCTCATTCACAGGGTTCCCTCTCTCGTGCACAGTGAACGTCTTCTTCTGCAGACACAGCCCTCCCTCCCAGGCCACTCCGTGCGGATTTCCCCCTTCACCCTTGAGATGTGCTTCCAGGAGGACTTGCTACCTGCTGGAACAAACGCTCCCAATCCCCATCACTTCCCGAGGTCAGGATTTAAGGGGCAGACAGCCCCCTGCATGTCCCCATAGATGCAGCAGCTGACTCCCCATCACTGCCAACGTCGGGACTTAAGGGGCAGACAGCCCCCTGCATGGCCCCATAAATGCAATGGTGCGGTTCCTGGCCTCAGAGCCCTAGCCCCTTCCTCTGTGGGGAAGGTCGGCCACACTGTCCACACCAGGGGACAGCTGCTAGGAGAGCCTGAAACAAGGAGCCATCCTCCCTCTGGGGACAACTAGAGACAGTGTCCTCCTGGTCAGAGTCTTGAATTTCCACTTTCCGCCCCGGAAGCCCCATCTCTACCATAACATGCCACATGTGGAAGGATTTCTGGAACCGTCCAGAGAGCATCCCCATGCGCCCCAGGTACCTGGAGTTAATACTGCAACACCTGACTTGCATTCTGGCTTATTATTCTCACTACAAGTGGCACTAGGAACTGGTCCAGAGTGAAGCAGCATCTCTGTAATTGCCCTTGTTGGATTTTTCCCACTTTAAAAGTCATTGCATGGAAGCCTGGAGGTGGGATTCCTTCTGGCTCCAGGAGAGGTTGTGAGGCTGGCTGGCTGGCTGGACAGTGACCAGGAGGCCTGAGCAACGACCCGATCCTCACAGAGGCCTCGAGGCGGGAGGGGGACACCCCTTCGCACTGGCTGCACCAGGCTGTATGGCATATTCTCTCCTTGGCTTCGCATGTTTAGGGGGTTCTGACAAGTAGGTGGCCTCCAGCGAGGGAAGACTAGGGTACCATGCAGTCTAGAAATGTCATCCCGTGGGACAGTGCAAACAACACTGTAGCTTTTCCGCAACAGTCCCCAGGATCTCAGCATAAAGCAGTGTCTCCCTAATAAGAGAAACAAGAAAGCTCTCTGAGTGTGAAGGACCTTCATCTGGGAGTTGGCTGTGGGTGTTTGGGCCCTATGGTAGGTGGATACTGGGCCTGTGGGTGGGAGGCAGAAAGGCAGGTTTCAAAGTCTGCTTGTCAGTATCATGACTTTCATCTCCTCCCCACGCCTCCCCCATAAAATGATGAGCCTTCCAACAGCCTACACTTTTTATGTGCAGCAGAGTATGGGGCCTCCCATCCTGGGATACAACAGTAGCAGAGCAGAGAGAGAGGACTCAGCCCTGTGAGGAAGGGTCACCTGGACAGCCTCCAGCCTTGAGCCTGAGTGTCTGCTCCTGTAGACACTGCTGGACCTCAGTATTTTTCAAGCCCAAATCAGTTTCTTTAAATGAAGTTCCCATAACAAAGAGTGCCTGATGATCATTGTGACCATCTTTTTCCATCGCACTTCAAAGGGGTCTGAGAACAAAGGAGGAGATGACATTTCCTTGTCCTCCAGTGGATGTTTATGCACATGAATCAGCTGCCGCTTGCTGTAGTTTCTGTGGGCTCTTCACTTGGAGAGCAGGCTCCCCCCACTCCCGAGAGTTTTTGGCTTGTGCAGACAAGAGGCCGCCCTGCCTTAGGGTCACCCAGGCAGCTCCTCACCTCCCAGACAGGCCTCAACCTACTGCCAGGCATTCCACACGCCCCCCAGATCTCTTCATTCATGCCGCTTTTTCAGTCACGGGTTTAAGGGATGCAAACCAGCTCCAGCTTTAAATTCCATGAGACCCAGGTGGCAGATAGACATCAGGAGCAGAAGTGCTCAGGGCCAGGAATGCCAGCTGCTGTGAGGGCCGTCAGAAAGCAGAGCCAGTTTCCGGGCCACCCTGAACTGTGGGCACACCGTACCTGGTCAGTGGATGCTGAGGTCCCAGATGGGGGTGCTCATCTTAGTCCTCCAAGGCTGCCCTGCGTTGATGGCCTGCGAGTGGGCCCCATTCTCAGTGCTTTGGGATGCTCACGCAGCTCTGCCCCTTCCTCCATGTGCCCGTCTTGCCCAGGCTGCCCGAGAGTCAGGCCTGATGCAGGGAAGGGAAGCAGCACGGTCGTCAAGGCTAATGTTTTAGCCCACATCCGTGCTGAGGCCCAGGTTATACTTGGTCACCTCATCCAAGACGGAGCAGGCTCTGAACCCCAGGTTGATTCAGTGCACAGCCTCCTCCCCACCGGCCACCCCTGACCTGCCCTGTCATTCCATGGAGCCAGTCACCTCGGACTTGGATAGGTCATCCTTTGAACTCTCTGGCCTTATCCCTCCCTCCCTCAGCACTGCTTCATCCCTCAGGCCCTATCTCAAGCTGATGAAACTGTGGAGTCCAAACCTTGATGCCACCTATCAACCAGGTTTCCTGGCCCCAACCCATCCTCAGGTCCCTTACCAACCTGGTTTGCCCTGGAGGCAAACCAGTTGTGTCTGTTTTCCAAGCTGGGACAGGCTCTCTCTTCCTTTAGGTATCCTCTGCCAGGCTTCCTGCAGGGTCCATAGCTAATGTTTTTTAAAATTAAAACTTTCCCAGAATAGGCTCTTTAAATGATCCAGATGATTCACTGTAGTGGGACTGGCCTCAAGGTCAGATGCCAAGTGGTGGAACCATCTCTGGCAAAGCGACAGGGCTGGGGGCAGTCTGTCCCAGCCCCTGTCTGGCTGCCCATCGCCCAGCCTGCCAACGACAGATGCACTATCCAAGTTACCGTGTCATTCCCTTGGCCCAGAGCTGAGCGCTCCTGGAGGCAACCAGCCCTCTCCCTCTCCTCTGCCCTGCAGAGCTCGAAGTCTCATTAGGACAGATGAGATAATCAGGACATGATTCAGGAGGGTGCTCGCCAAGAGAGACAGTGGGGCTCTGATCACAAAACGTGGCAAGACTACAAAGCAGATGGGCCAGTGAGTGCTGCCAGAGGAGGTGGACAGGGAGGCTGGGGGACCTTCCTGGAGGAGGTGGAATTGGAAACCAGCAGAATGGTCTTGGGTCAGAGCTAGGAGCAGCCTCGACAAAGGACACTGAGAGCGGGGCCTCAGTGTCACATGGCAGACAGGTGCTGCTCGTTCAGCCCTGTCAAGACTCTGCTGGCCCGTGCCCTGGCATCCCAAGCTCTGCCCTCAGCTCTGAGGCTCTGGGGCCTTGGAAGGGGGGAGGGGAGCCACGTGAGTTCTTGGGGTCCTGCTGACACCAGGTGACTGGTGACCGGGTGACTAGGAGTCCACCCAGGAAATGGAATGGCATGAGTGCCATTTAACAGTGTCATGTCGGGCTCTGCATGTCAGTTGGGAGTCTCCAAAGTGTCCCCACATAGGAGAGGCCCACCTGCCAGAACGGGGCCCACCTAAACTGAGCTTTTGTGCAGAATGAGGAAGCAGGCACCAGGGTGGAGGGAACAAGGCCCACAGTGAGCTGGGCTGCGGTGGGCTGGCCTGGCATTTCAACCTCCGGGGGTCACAGCTTTGAACAAATCTGCTCCCTGCCCTGCCCCCAGGCAGGTGGCCTGTCTCCTTCTGCACAGTGAGGGATTGCCCTGATTCTCTGTCCCTTCCCACATGACATTCCGTGACTCTTCCCTGTGCAGCATGACATGTCTCAGTGGGGGCTCAGCCCAGGTCCTGCTGAGGGACCCCAGGAGTGAGGAGCCCCAGGGAGGCAGCTGAGGGAGGGACACTGGCTGGCATTAGCTGGACGCCAGTTGTCAGATGGAGCAAGTTGCATAATTGGTATTTTGTTTGAAGAGGCATGATTCTGTTCAATCAATTTTCAAATGCCAAATGGGCACTGAGCTTTGAAAGCTATAAAGAGATTAACATTATTAAGGAAAGGGCAGACTTGGGTGGCTCAGAGGCTGGTGACTTTGAGCCAGCCCCATGCAGGTGGGCCTGACAGACCCCATGAGAAACCCAGGTAGACCTGGAAGGTAGCGCCTACAGCTTCTCTGTCTACTGGGATGGCTCCTCCACCTGTTTGGAGGCTTGCCTATATTTGGCTCAAGACTAGCTTTTCCCACTAAAATGTTGTCAGCCAGAAAAAAATCTCCTTTTGCAGGAAAAGGCAGTTGGCATTAGGAGAAAAATCCTGGTCCTGCCAGCTGATCTTCACTCAGTGAAATAAAATGACAGGCCAGAGGAGAGGCCAACAACCTGTCGGACCTGGTAGAAGGACCCAGGTGCGTCTCACAGCAAAGCCAAGCGCACAGGTGCCTGTGGGCCCCGATTGCAGGGGCCCTGCCGACACTTGTGTTCTAGCACGTGTCTGCTTCCTCGCTTGGGGCATCTGTGTGCCACACCCCTGAGGTGCTGGGGAACTGAACTGCCGTCAGAAGGCCTGGTTCTCTTCCGAATCTCCCTCCTGCTCACTGGACCTCAGTTGCTGCAGAGCTGGGTAGGCCTCAAGACCTTGCTAACTTCAGACACCAACTGCGGGTTTAGGAGTCCCCAGGACCACCCCCCTGTTTGACGATTTGCTGCAAGGACTCAGAGAACTCAGGAAAGCCAGGATACTATTTTTGTTGTTGTTTAGCCACTTGGTCATGTCTGATTCTGTGCTACCCCATGGACTGTAGCCTGCCAGGTTCCTCTGTCCATGGGATTTTCCAGGCAAGAATATTAGAGTGGGTTGCCATTTCCTTCTCCAGGGGATCTTCCCAACCCAGGGATCAAAACCGTGTCTCCTGCATTGGTAGGTGAATTCTTTGCCACTGAACAACCAGAGAAGCCCTCAGTATACTGGTGGTTATGATTTATTGCAGTGAAAGGATACAGATTAAAATGACAGCAGGAAGAGGGGCCATGCAGGGCAGAGTCCAGGAGGCCCCAAGGGCAGCGCTTCCAGCTGTCCTCCCCAGCAGCTGTGCTCGTGTGCCGGCTTCCTCCAGCAGTGATGTGTGACCATACCCAGAGTCTTGCTAACAGAAGACACTCACCTGAGCCTTGGGGGCCAAAGATTTCACAGTGACTCAGTTGCATAAACGTGATTGAGTGCCCACATGGCTGGTCGGTCTCCAGCCCATGCCAAGGTGGCGCTGAGACCATGTGGACCGTGGTCCCCATCATAAATTGCATTGTTAGCATAGACTGTCTGGTGTGGCCCAAAGCTCACAGGTCAACAAAGACTTCTACCAGGCCAGACATGCCAAAAGCTTGGCAGTCACCTCCCAGAAGCCAGAGGTCAGAGGCCAGACTCTCCCTAGTCAAGGGTAATCCTTTATTGCAGTTTCCATCTGAAACTATATAGGGGTGAGAGAAGAGCCTGGCCTCCCGACTCCTTCAAGGTCTCCAGCTCTGGGGCCTTGTTCCTGCCTCCTGGGCCTGGGTTTATCAACAGCAGAGCATGGAGAATGAAGTTCCAACCAGCCAGTCAACACAGTGAGAAACGGTTAGGTTTCTGTTCAGGTCCATCCCGTATCACCTGTGGAATTGTGTTTGATTTGTTCTCTCCCAAGGATCATAGCCAGCAGACCCTTTAAAACCATTAGCTTTAATTTCCTTTTCTGCTCTCCTGATCTTTGATTCCCAACTCCTGGTGTGGCCTACTGCAGAAAACCCCACAGCGGCAGGCAAACCTGCTTCCTTGCACTTCTGAACATCTTTCATCCTCCAGGTGAGGGAGGGCCACGGGGAGGGATGTGAGGCTGTTCCTTGGTTCAGTTCGCTGCAGACGGGCATCCAGAGTGAAACTGCTCACAGAGGAATGCCCAGGCCTCTTCACATCGCAATCCTAAACACGCAGGGTCTGCCTGGAAGGAATTGAAAAGCAGCTTTGGTTGGATTCCTAAAAGAACTTCTGAGAATCAAGTCTGCCATACAGCTGTTTCTTTGTTTAACAAAGACTTCTACCAGGCCAGACATGCCAAAAGCTTGGCAGTCACCTCCCAGAAGCCAGAGGTCAGAGGCCAGACTCTCCCTAGTCAAGGGTAATCCTTTATTGCAGTTTCCATCTGAAACTATATAGGGGTGAGAGAAGAGCCTGGCCTCCCGACTCCTTCAAGGTCTCCAGCTCTGGGGCCTTGTTCCTGCCTCCTGGGCCTGGGTTTATCAACAGCAGAGCATGGAGAATGAAGTTCCAACCAGCCAGTCAACACAGTGAGAAACGGTTAGGTTTCTGTTCAGGTCCATCCCGTATCACCTGTGGAATTGTGTTTGATTTGTTCTCTCCCAAGGATCATAGCCAGCAGACCCTTTAAAACCATTAGCTTTAATTTCCTTTTCTGCTCTCCTGATCTTTGATTCCCAACTCCTGGTGTGGCCTACTGCAGAAAACCCCACAGCGGCAGGCAAACCTGCTTCCTTGCACTTCTGAACATCTTTCATCCTCCAGGTGAGGGAGGGCCACGGGGAGGGAATGTGAGGCTGTTCCTTGGTTCAGTTCGCTGCAGACGGGCATCCAGAGTGAAACTGCTCACAGAGGAATGCCCAGGCCTCTTCACATCGCAATCCTAAACACGCAGGGTCTGCCTGGAAGGAATTGAAAAGCAGCTTTGGTTGGATTCCTAAAAGAACTTCTGAGAATCAAGTCTGCCATACAGCTGTTTCTTTGTTTACCTTAGGGCTGTCGGGAGACATTCCGGCCAGACTATTCTACACTGTTCAGAGACAACCCTTCCAACTCCACACGTTTCAGTTCAGTTCAGTTCAGTCACTCAGTCGTGTCTGACTCTTTGCGACCCTGTGAATCGCAGTACTCCAGGCCTCCCTGTCCATCACCAGTTCTCAGAGTTTACCCAGACATGTCCATCGAGTTGGTGATACCATCCAGCCATCTCATCCTCTGTCACCCCCTTCTCCTCCTGCCCCCAATCCCGCCCAGCATCAGGGTCTTTTCCAGTGAGTCAACTCTTCGCATGAAGTGGCCAAAGTATTGGGAGTTTCAGCTTAAGCATCAGTCCTTCCAATTAAGACCTAGGTCTGATCTCCTTTAGGTTGGACTGGTTGGATCTCCTTGCAGTCCAAGGGACTCTCAAGAGTCTTCTCCAACACCACAGTTTAAAAGCATCAATTCTTCGGCACTGAGCTTTTTTCACACTCCAGCTCTTACATCCATGCGTGACCACTGGAGAAACCATATGTGTAGGTCCTGCTAAAAACAGTACCCCTCTCCCCTACTTTGTGGGGATGTGGACATGTATCTCAGCTGTTTGGAATCGGCATTGCTGCTTGATCAGAGTCTTCAGTCACTGTTGGGCAAGTGCTTCTGGGTGTCATGGTATCCACCCCTCTGTGTTGCCTTACACAGGTAGGTGGTCCAGTCTGCTCATCCCTTGCCAGCTCTGAGCTGAGCTCCTCACGGGGATGACGGCTCCCATCTACCTGCATCTGTTCCAAAGCCTCTAACAGAGTCACTCCCGGCCTTCAAAGGGAGGGTGTCGAATCACGCAGTCTCATCTTACAAGAGTAGATACTGTTTAGTTTCAACATTTCAATATAAATCCAAGTTTAGATGGCTCATTGGTAGGCATTGAAGTACCTGCACCAAAAAATTAAGCAAATGCTCTTTGTAGAGTTTTCTTTTTTTTTTTTAGCTAGGGTGAGTGCTTTAAGTAGGCCTAAATTCAAACCTTCGATTCATTGTTACAAATGTTGCTGCTGCTTTGTGCTTGTATGAGCAACTTCTGCTTTAGATTGGTCACTTCCTGTTATTTTGAGTGAATAACTGCAGTGAATTAAAATCCTGGGTGCTGAATTTCTCCTGGCCTCTGTGTCAGGGAATTCTCTCCCACCGCCCCCACCAAGAAGGGGTGAGACGGTGGCAGGGCAAAGCAGGGGGAGGAGAGCTTTCAGTGGCCATGGTGGCATTTAAATTACAAGATTATGTTTTAATAAACTGTGCTGTTGATTTCATTCTCTCTTCCATAACAAATTACCATAGATGCTGTGGCTCAAACAACAAACCTTTATTTCTCACAGTTCCAGAGTCTGGAAAGGCTGAGATCAAAGAACCAGTAGATCAGTGTCTAATGAGGGCCTGCTTCCTGGTTCACAGATGGTAGCCTTCTCCTGTGTCCCCCCGTGATGGGAAGCAGAGGAGAGGCAAGCTCTTCCTACTCTGCTTTTAAAGCCCCAATCTCATTCCTGAGGGCTCCACCCATACAACCTAGGTATCTCCCCAAGGCCCCTACTTCTAGATACTATCACATTAGGGATTAGAATTTCAACATATGAAATTTGGGCGCACACAAACATTCAGTCCATGACAGTAATCATTTTTGAGGACCTGTGACTTTGCCAGGCACTGGCGATATGGTGGTGACCGTGACAGACAGCGTCCTGCCCATGAGTTGCCTGCATTCAAGCAGCATGAGACAGAGAATACAGACATGAACAGATGAGTGTGATAAATGACTCAAAAAAGAAATTAATAGGATGGGTTTCAGTAGAGAGTTGTTTCATGACTAGGGGGTCCATTGGGAGGGCCTCTGTGAGGTGACGTTTGAGTTGAGAGTTAAATGTTCACAAGGAGTCTGCCACTCAGAAATTGGGGGAAAGAGGGATCCGTGCTGCGACTCAGCCCGTGCAAAGGCCCTGAGACTGGAGGGAGCTTGGGTTGCTCAAGGCACAGAAAGGTCACTGTAGCTGGAGCATGGAAAGTGAAGTGAAGGCTGGTAGGAGATGGGCTTGGCGAAGAAGTCAGAGGCCCAGGCAGAGGGAGCCCTGGAGATCTGTCTGCTACAGATAGGAGAGGGTCTGCGGGTGGAACTTCACCCTTTTGTCAGCTCCCTCCAGAGACCAAGGGATGAGAGCTTCATCAGGCTGCAGGACGCTAATGCCGATGGTGAATGTTAATACCCATGGCCCTAGTCCGACCTTTTCAGCACTGGGTGTCCTGATTAACTGGCCATTCTCCCACTTCAGCACACGGGAAGACATTTTGTTCAGGAAAAAGTTGAAATGGCCAGCCCATCTAATAACAGAATATTGAAAAGGTCATCGCAGTACAGCTAAGTCTTCCAACCTACAAATCACAGAGAGGGTCTTCTCAGATAACTCATTCTCCTGACAAATCAAGGAGCAAGGACTGAACTGCAAGGCTGATTAGGCTCATTGGAAATCAGAGGACCAGGGAGAAATCGATGGGAGAACATCTTTACCCCATGCAGGGGGTCAGGGCAGTACCGAGCTGATGAACGGATCAGCAGGTGGGGGTCATGCTGCCCCCTGGTGGCTGCTCAAATGATGGCGGCACCTAGTGGCAAGCTGCAGGGCCCAGAGAAGCCTGGTCAAGGTCCTGTCCTGGGGAAGGATGCCCAGCCTATGGGTCCTTCCAGACCTATAGTTTAGCCTTTTCTCTTTTACCACAAAAAGTATTAAAAAGCACATTTCCCTAAACCATAAAAAGGGCTAAATAAAGCCCTTGCCATTAAAATTTCTAAAGTTGTAATTTTTTTTTTTCCTATTTAGGGTTTTTTTAGAAATTAGCTTTTTGCCATGAGCAGCCTTTGGAGAAAGAATGAGATAGAACAGCCAAAACTCAGACTCCTCATAAAATGAGGGCAGGTTTATGGCTTCATTTATTATGGCGTTCCACAAACAACATTCAAGAAAAATGACTGATTTAATTAAAGACTGGGCAATTAACCTTCTGCGTGCTAAAACAGAGGGCTTTGCGAGGGCTTTCCACAGAAGCGTATCTTCATCTGCGAGGCAGCAGCCGCAGAGAATCTTAATAGATTGGCGAAGCCGGATTGAAGTGGAAGGCTCACCTTAAAAAGAAATCTAAGAAGATTAAGAGAGGGATGAACATCAAAAATGACTCTGATTAAACCACGATAAAGGATGCTAGAAACTGAAAGGGAGAAACAGGATACACAGAGTATATTTTTTAAACCAAAGGCACAAAGATTTCAGTGGGCTTTGGAGATAAGGGGGACTGACATTTTGAGAACAGTTGATTAAAAGCTTTTCGGCACAAATGTTCATTTTCACTGGGGGTTGAGCACAAAAATCCATGGAGTAAATTAAATTCTAAATGCTAAGAGAAGACTAAAAGATTTACTGCCACAGATTCAATTAAGTGGCTAAAAAAATGTACCATCTCCTTCAGGATTCATTTCAGTGCCTGCCTCATAACTGCGCAATTTCCCAAACGCTGTTTGCTAATGTGTGTCGGAAGGGACGGCTCACACAGGCGGGCCAACGCATCTTGCTTATGGGGCCTCAAATCAGGACTCAGTGGAGTTGGAGACCACTCCAGGGCAGCCCCGCCAACTCTCCCCTTTACAGCCCCACTGCCACCTAGAGTAGGAACCCTTCATCCCCTGGAAGCATGATGTCACAGGGAGGCATCTGGCTTCATAGCGGCCACCACGGCCCACCCTTGCCCCACAAGAGAACCTGACTTTCAAGCTTAAAAGCAGCCTGGGTCTCTCCAAAACTGAGCCTGGCTCAAGATGTACTTTGAACTTGTCCCTGCTGGGCAGTAATTGGAACTGTCACCCCATGGGCACACTTGGCCTGTGTTTCTGAGCTCACAGTCTGCCTGCCAATGCTGGAATTCAGTATGTGCCACCTTAGCCAGTGTGTTCGGTAGGAAGGGGTTATTTAAAGATCTGTTCCTAACAGCGTATTTAAGGTCCAGAGGTGGGCTGCAATCCGCAGGAAGGCTCGTGAATTACTGCAAAGTGGCAAGTGTTAATTTAATGCCCTCTGTACCACCGTCTCTGAATTAACCCAGCCACAGAAAACTATCGTTAGCTCAGTGTGAAATGGTCTCAGTGATAGGCCTGCACACAGTTTTAACGCTGCTAGGAGGACAGGGCGTGGAGCACGGTGTGGGCAGCCTTCATTTTAAGCAACCCTTGGTGTGGGAAATTGCTGCAGAACCAGCTAGTGAATGGGAGCTGGTTCCTCTGGTCTCTGACCACCCAAATCTGAGATTCCCCTCACCCCACAGTCCACGTGTTATCCTGCAGCACCAAGGGTACTGTCTGTAGGTTCAGGAACAACCTTGCTTGGCCTCCTACGTGGAGGCTAACTGCTGTCATCTTTAAAAGAAAGAGCAAAGGAGCCAAAATGAAAAGAAATATTTTGGGGGAAAGTGTCATTGCTTTACAGTGTTGTTAACTCCTGCTGTGCAGCGAGGTGAATCAGACACATGTATGCATGTATCCCTTCTTGCTTGGATTTCCTTCCCCAGGGCGCCACAGAGCACTGAGTAGGGCTCCCTGGGCTCTACAGTCGGTTCTCAGTAGTATTCTGTACTATGCATAGTAGTGTGTATAAGTCAGTCCCAGTCTACCCTGCTCCTCCAGCCCCCTCTTAATATCCATGTGTTTCCATCTGTGTCTCTATTTCTGCTTTGCAAATTAAGTTCATCTAAGGAAAGAGCAAAGGAGGCAATTTGAAAAGGTAGCTGGTAGAGTTAGAGGCTTGAGTTGCGACTAGCCATAGGGACTCAGGGCTGCCAGGCTCCTGCAGGCTGCAGTGGTTGGAGAGGACTTGCCTGGGTCGGCTCAGTAGAAGGCAGGGCTGGAGACAGGAAGGAAAAGGAAAATCATCTTGGGTGGGAGATTCCAGTGTTTCGGGGGAAAAGCAAGTATTGAGGGGGCTGCCGTAGATGATTCCCACTACAGGGCTGGAACTGGGAGTCAGGAGCCTCCCAAAGACCGCCCCCCGCCACCACCCTGTATCACACCCCACCCGTGGAAGCACAGGAGACCTGCTCCTGTGAGAGACTGTGCCCGGCCTGTCACTGCCAGCGGTGTCCCTGCCAGTGACGAACCAGGAGGCTTTCTCTACACCTGGTTTTTCTCTCTGTAGACTGTAGGTCATCCAGATTACTTGGAAAGAGAAAAAATAAAAAGAGGTTATTTTTTTCTCCAAGAATGATAGAGCAGACATAAAACCCCAAAATGGAAGCAAACCAGGCATAAGTTAGAAGAGAGGAGAATCAATAAAACGGATGAAGTTTAAAACAAGAGGTTGAAAAAGCTGACAGCTACACAAGGCAGGAGAAGAGGAATTAGACTCAAATTGAAATCCCAAATACTAAAGCTGAGATAAAATAAAAAAGAAAGGAATAAAAAAGCAGAGTGAATTTTGAAATAAAGAATTTAATTCAAAGGAGATAGGTTAATAACAGCATAGAAATTAAGTGAAGATCAAATAAAAGTAGGAGATAAGAGTGTTAAAACATAAAGTCACTACAGTGAAGATATAGTCATAGAGCAGAAAAGAAGTGGATGTGGCGGAGGTGTCTGGGCAGGTGAGCCTGGGGAGAAGGTCCCAGAGAGGGTGCAGCCCCCACGCCTCCTGTGCACAGATCCCATCCTGGGTCCCTTCTTCCCGCCCCAGAGAGGCAGCAGTTTTCAGTCTGGGTGGAAGAGAGCTGTCCTTCCTTTATTCTCAAGCAGACCCAAAGACCTCAGAGCCAGGACCCATCAAAGAAACCCCAAGGGTGCAGCTAGAGAACCTTTCATCACCTAGGAGGCAATTCGTGCTGGGAAGTGAGAACCAAGAAACCAATACATAAGCAAATACACAGAGGTTTCCCTGGCCCTCTCCCACGAGGGGTGGCTGGGTTCCACAGCCAGATCTTAAGCCCTGGCTCTCAGCTCTATCACACCTGTGTGCGTATGAACTTAGTCGTGTCCAACTCTTTGTGACCCCATGGACTGTAGCCCACCAGACACCTCTGTCCATGGGACTTTCCAGGCAAGAATACTGGAGTGGGTTGCCATTTCCTACTCTGGATCTATCAGACCTGGTGCCCACTTTTTATCAAATTATTTGTTATGCCCCCTTTATTACTTTGAAATGAAAATTATAGATAATATAATGCACTTACGCATGTAATTTTGAAGGAAGGTGTGCTGATTGAAATATAAATGAGAAATAACAAAGAAAGTAATTTGTAGTAAACTATTATGTCTTTCAATATGTGAGTGCTCATGCAAGATCACAACAGAATTCTTAATGAGGAAGCCAATGCTGGCATGAAGCAACCTCCACAAACAAAACTGATTCAGGTGTATGGAGCTGGCGGCTCACACCACAAACATGTGTTGCCACTGGCAATGAGATCATGGTGAACAGCTCTGGTAAAGTTCTGAGCAAAACAATGTATGCTTTTCCCTTGGTTTTCATAGCAGCTTATCCCTGGAAAATTCCAAATATATTAAAACCATGCCCAAGATACCTTGTATTTATGTGTGACCAGAGTTAGGGTTTAGGCTTGAATCATTATGTTTTCACCTATACGGATACCCAATGAGACATTCCCCCAAAAATGGGGAATCGTTGTGCAGAACAGTTCTGTGCAATGCAGAAAGGCTGGCATCCAAGGTTCGTTGCCATTCGATACTAACAGCAACCCTCCCCTACCCACCAGACCCCCAGTCATTGTGACAATACAAAATGCTCCAGTGATTTCCAAAAAACGCACTGGGAGGCAGTTCCGTCCAACGTAGAACCAGTGTTGGGGAGAAACATGGCTAATCAAGAAGGCATTTGGTCTTTTGCTCATTTTTTGACTTTTTTTTCTTTATATTGAACTGCATGAGTTGTTTGTGTTTTTGGAAATTAATCCCTTGTCGAGTGCTTCGTTTGCAAATATTTTTTTCCCATTCTCAGGGTTCTTCATGGTTTTCTTTACTGTACAAAAGCTTTTAAGTTTAATTAGGTCCCAATTCTTTGTATTTGTTTTTATTTTCATTAGGAAGTGGATCAGAAAAGATCTTGCTGTGATTTATGTCAGAGAGTTCTGCCGATGTTTACTTGTAAGCGTTTTATAGTGTTCAAGTCTTACATTTAGGTCTTTAATCCATTTTGAGTTTATTTTAGTGTGCGGTATTAGGGAGTGTTCTCATTTCATTCTTTTACATACAGTTGTCCACTTTTCCCAACACCACTTATTGAAGAGACTGTCTTTTCTCCATTGTGTAGTCTTGCCTCCTTTGTCTGGAGAAGGCAATGGCAACCCACTCCAGTATTCTTGCCTGGAGAGTCCCATGGACAGAGGAGTCTGGTAGGCTGCTATCCATGGGGTCACACAGAGTCAGACATGACTGAAGCGACTTAGCATGCATGCTTGCGTTGGAGAAGGACATGGCAACCCACTCCAGTGTTCTTGCCTGAAGAATCCCAGGGACAGAGGAGCCTGGTGGGCTGCCGTCTACGGGGTTGCACAGAGTCGGACATGACAGAAGCAACTTAGCAGCAGCAGCCTCCTTTGTCAAAGATTAGGTGATCATGTGTGTGTGAGTTTGTCTCTGGGCTTTCTATCCAGTGATCCATAGTTCTGATTTTGGACCAGTACTGAAATGTTATGATGACTGTAACTTCATAGTATAGTCTGAACCCAGGGAGCTTCATTCCCCTAACTCCATTTTTCTTTCTCAGGATTGCTTTGGCTATTCAGGATCTTTACATTTCCATACAAATTGTACAATTCTTTGCTCTACTTCTATGAAAAATGCCATGGTCATTTGACAGGGTTTGCATTGAATCTGTAGACTGGGAGATTGGGATTGACATACACCCACTATCATATATAAAATAGATAACTAATAAGAACCTACTGTAAGAAAGAAGAATGGAGCTGGAGGAATCAACTTGCCTGACTTCAGGCTCTACTACAAAGCCACAGTCATCAAGACAGTATGGTACTGGCACAAAGACAGAAATATAGATCAATGGAACAAAATAAAAAGCCCAGAGATAAATCCACACACCTATGGACACCTTATCTTCGACAAAGGAGGCAAGAATATACAATGGAGTAAAGATAATCTCTTTAACAAGTGGTGCTGGGAAAACTGGTCAACGACTTGTAAAAAAAAATGAAACTAGATCACTTTCTAACACCACACACACAAATAAACTCAAAATGGATTAAAGATCTAAACATAAGACCAGAAACTATAAAACTCCTAGAGGAGAACATAGGCAAAACACTCTCTGACATAAATCACAGCAGGATCCTCTATGATCCACCTCCCAGAATACTGGAAATAAAAGCAAAAATAAACAAATAGGATCTAATTAAAATTAAAAGCATCTGCACAACAAAGGAAATTATAAGCAAGGTGAAAAGACAGACTTCTGAATGGGAGAAAATACTAGCAAATGAAGCAATGGACAAACAACTAATCTCAAAAATATACAAGCAACTTATGCAGCTCAATTGCAGAAAAATAATCCGTCAAAAAATGGGCCAAAGAACTAAATAAACATTTCTCCAGAGAAGACATACGGATGGCTAACAAACACATGAAAAGATGCTCAACATCACTCATTATCAGAGAAAAGCAAATCAAGACCACAATGAGGTACCATTTCACACCAGTCAGAATGGCTGCGATCCAAAAGTCTGCAAGCAATAAACGCTGAAGAGGGTGTGGAGAAAAGGGAACCCTCTTACACTGTTGGTGGGAATGCAAACTAGTACAACCACTATGGAAAACAGTGTGGGGATTCCTTAAAAAACTGGAAATATAACATAGGCAAAACACTCTCCAACATAAATCATAGCAGGATCCTCTATGACCCACCTCCCAGAATATTGGAAATAAATGCAAAAATAAACAAATGGGACCTAATTAAAATTAAAAGCTTCAGCACAACAAAGGAAACTATAAGCAAGGTGAAAAGACAGCCTTCAGAATGGGAGAAAATAATAGCAAATGAAGCAACTGACAAAGAATTAACCTCAAAAATATACAAGCAACTTATGCAGCTCAACTCCAGAAAAATAAACGACTCAATCAAAAAATGGGCCAAAGACCTAAACAGACATTTCTCCAAAGAAGACATACAGATGGCTAACAAACACATGAAAAGATGCTCATTGTCACTCATTATCAGAGAAATGCAAATCAAAATCACAGTGAGGTACCATTTTACGCCAGTCAGAATGGCTGAGATCCAAAAGTCTACAAACAATAAATGGTGGAGAGGATGTGAAGAAAAGGGAACCCTCTTACACCGTAGGTGGGGATGCAAATTAGTACAGCCACTATGGAGAACAGTGTGGAGATTCCTTCAAAAACTGGAAATAGAACTGCCTTATGACCCAGCAATCCCACTGTTGGGCATACACACCAAGGAAACCAGAATTGAAAGAGACACATGTACCCCAATGTTCATCACAGCACTGTTTATAATAGCCAGGACATGGAAGCAACAGCAGAAGAATGGATAAGAAAGCTGTGGTACATATACACAATAGAGTGTTACTGAGCCATTAGAAAGACTACATTTGAATCAGTTCTAATGAGATGGATGAAACTGGAGCCTATTATACAGAGTGAAGTAAGTCAGAAAGGAAAATACCAATACAGTATACTAATGCATATATATGCAATTTAGAAAGATGGTAACGATAATCCTGTATGTGAGACAGCAAAAGAGACACAGATGTATAGAACAGCCTTATGGACTGTGGGAAGAGTGTAAGGGTGAGATTCTTTGGGAGAATGGCATTGAAACATGTATAATATCATATGTGAAATGAATCGCCAGTCCAAGTTCGATGCCTGATACAGGATGCTCGACGCTGGTGCACTGGGATGATTCAGAGGGATGGGATGTGGACGGAGGTGGGAGGATGGTTCAGGATGGGAAACATGTGTATACCCATTTTGGATTCATGTCGATGTGTGGCAAAACCAATACAATATTGTAAATTAAAGAAAAAAAAAAAGAGAGAAAAAATTTCCCAAACCCTGACTCCTTCTGTTCAGTATAAGTGGTGATTCTGTCTTCTTACTGATCCTAAAGGAAAAGTTTTCATCTTTTCACTGTTGAGTATCATATTGACTGTTGGGTTGTCATATACAGTTTGTATTAGGTTGAGGTACCATCCCTCTATACTGCTTTGTTGAAAATTTTTATGGTAAATGAATGTTGAATTTCATCAAATGCTTTTTTTTCTTAATCAACTGAGAGGATTCTATGATTTTTATTCCTCATTTTGTTAATGAGTTCTATCACACCAGTTGATTTACACACGTTGAACCATCCTTGCATCCCTGGAATAAATATAGCTTTCTTGTAAATGCAGTTGTTACTGTATTCTTCAATTCAGTTTGCTAATATTTTGTTGAGGATTTTTGCATCTGTGTTTATCAGGGATTGTTGCTGTTTTTCAGTCCCAAAGTCGTGTCTGACTTTATCCCCATGGACTGCAGTACATCAGGCTTCCTTGACTTTCACCATCTCCCAGAATTTGCTCAAGTTCATGTCCATTAAGTTGGTGATACTGTCTAACCATCTCATCCTTTGCTGCCCTCTTCTTCTTTTGCCTTCAATCTTTCCAAGCATCAATTTCTTTTCCAATGAGTTGGTCCTTCAAATCACGTGGCCAAAATATTGGAGCTTCAGCTTTACCATCAGTCCTTCCAATGAATATTCAGGGCTGACTTCCTTTAGGATTGACTGGTTTGATCTTGCAGTCCAGAGTCCAGTTCAAGAGTCTTTTCCAGCAGCACAATTTGGAAGCATCAATTTTTTGGCACTCAGGCTTCTTTATGGTCCAACTCTCACATCCATACATAATTAACTGGAAAAACCATAGCTTTGACTGTATGGACCTTTGTTGGCAACGTGATGTCTCTGCTCTTTAATATGCTGTCTAGGTCTATCGTAGATTTTCTTCCAAGGAGCAAGCTTTTTCTAATTTCATGGCTGTGGTCACTGTCTGCAGTGAGTTATTTTGGAGCCCAAGAAAACAAAATCTGTCACCCTTTCCACTTTTCCCCCTTCTATTAGCCATGCAGTGATGGGGCCAGACATCAAGGATATTGGCCTATAATTTTCATTTCACATAATATTCTTTTTAGAAGGGTAATGTTGGCTTTTCAAAGTTAGTTTGAAAGTGGCCTTTCCTCTTGTATTTTTGGGAAGAGTTTGAGAATTGGTATTCATTTCTCTTTATATATTTGGTAGAATTAATCAGTGAAACTGTCTGGTCCTGCACTTTGTGTTTTGTGAGTGTGTGATTGCCAGTTCAATCTCCTTACTCATGATTCATGTATTCAGATTTCTAGTTCTTCATGATTCTTTCTTGATAGGTTGTAGGTTTCTAAGAATCTAGTTTTTCTAAGTTCTCCAATTTTTTCTTGTATGGTTCATTATATTAATAGTTTGTTATGATTGTATGTATTTGTCTGGTATCAGTTGTAATGTTTCCTCTTTTATTTCTGCTTATTTTAGTCTTATTTCTTCTTTTCTTGGTAAGTCTAGCTAAAGGTTTGTCAGTTTTGTTTATGGCTTTAAAAAGCCAGCTCTTAGTCTCTCTCTCTCTCTTTTTTTTCTTATTGGTTTCTTTTTTAAAAAATTTACTTTATTATTTCTATTTCCTTCCTTCTGCTGACTTTGAGCTTTGTTTTTTCTTCTTTTTCTAATTCTTTGAGGTGTCAAGTTAGGTTGCTTGATATCATTCTCATTTCTTAATGCAGGCATTTATCACTGAACTTTTCTCTTAGAATGCTTTTCCTGACCTCACAAGTTTTTGTATGCCATGTCTACCTTTTTTTTTTTTTTTTGGTCTCAAGATACTTTTGATTCTCTTTTGATTTATTCTTTGATCCTTTGATTGTTCAATAGCATAGTGTTTAATATCCACATCTCTGTGAATTTTCCAGTTTTCTTATAATTGATTTATCAATTTATAACATTTTTTTTGGAAATATACTTGATATGACTTCAGTCTTCTAAACTTCTTAATACTTGTTTTGTGCCGTAACATATGATCTATTCTGGATAATGTTTCATGTGTGCTTGAGGGGCATGTGTTCTGTTGCTTTTGGATGGATTGTCCTTATAGGTCTATTAAGTGCATTCTACTTTTTAAATTGTAATGTTTAGTTTATTGCAATTTAATATAATTACTGATATGGTGGGTTTATATTTGCAGATTCATCATTTGTGTCCTGATATCCACCAAGTTCATAATTCTACTCTTCCTTCTTTACTGTCTTCTCTTGGGAATAACTGTACTTTTAAATAATTTTTTTGGTTGTTGTCTGTCCCTCTTTTTTTATATATATTTCTCTGC
>SJYC01065200.1:0-44513 GCA_006408675.1 Madoqua kirkii
TTCTCAGGAGGGCCTGGGACGAGGCTGACCCCAGGACACTCTTCCTTTGGGGTCTTCAGTGTGGCTGTCTCAGAACCCAAGTCACCTGCTCCTGCCTCGTGCTGGGGAGGGGGGATTGGAGAGAGTGAGACTAGAGGAGGCAAATCTTCAGAACTGTAAGAAACCCCGTGAAGGCAGCTGAGCCTGTGAAGCCTGTGGAGGCAATGAGAGAGCACTGGAGAAGGTTGGAGGGTTAGGAGTGAGGGGTGGGGGGTGGGATGCGGTTCTTACCATTAGGTCATCTGGGAAGGCAAGGGAGAAATTCATTTTTGCTTAACAAAGGCTGATGTCAGACAGAGCTTAAAGCTATTGCTAAAATCAGCACCTTCTAAACTGCATTTTATAAAATGGCGACAACCCAAACATAGCTAGAAAGTGGTTCCCTGGCTCCCAACCGGGTCCATGGACCTATTTTACTTCTTGCCAGTTGGTTCTTTGTGTGATTACTCATCAGCATATCCTGGGAGTGGGCACTAAGGATCCCTCCAGGAGAGAGGAGAGAATGCCCAGTCTGGAGGAGACAGACAGCAACAGGACTCTCTGTCAGGGGAGGGGTAGGGATACAGGACCGCGCAGACTGGAAGGAAGTGGGAAACTACCCAAACGTTTGCTCTTCTTAGCCCTGAGCTGAGGCTACAGTGCCAATCTCAAGTGCCCTCTTTCCTCCCGTACCTAACCGCGGTCCGATGTGGACCCTGGCCAGCATCTTGCCAGTTTCTACCTGGAGGTTGCCTTCTGATCCCCATGCACCCTAGCTCCACAGTCAGGCCGCCTGAGCTCTCGGACTCCAGGACCAATGAAGCTTTAGATGGTCTCTGCAACCTTCCTGCCTTGGACCATAAAAACGGACCTGAAATTTAAAAAGGATAAAAGTATCCCTTTATTTGTTTAGATGTGAGTGAGTACACTTTGGGATGGGCTGTCCCAGACCAGGGGCTTGTGATGTGGTCTGAGGGTCTCATTTGCATGCCCTGCATCCTCATCAGAGTCCTAGAGGAAGCTTCAGGGGGCCCCTTTTTGAAAAGACCACATAGGCTCGAGGTTCCTAGTGAGGCAGGCCAGAAGGCAGATGTGGAGCAGCCTGGAACCCTGACTGCTTTTTGGGTTTAAGCTTCTAGTCTCCTGGCGTCCCCTGCAGCTGCTACCTACAGAGTGGTTTGTAGTCTCCTGCATTTCCACCTGGAGAAGGTTGAGGAGTCCCCTGAAATTTGCTGAGGGGCCTCCAACTTGTCCTCTCTGGCCTGGCCTCTCCCCACAGGTCAGCACCTAGCCTTGGCCACCCAGACTCACCATGCCACGCTTCTTTCTCTCAGTGCACCCTCCACATACCTCTTCCACGTGGCCCTCCAGACATCATCCCCAAATCCAGGTTCAGCTCCAACCTGGGAATAACCAAGGCCCCCAGAGCTGGCGATGTCCCAGCTGTGTTCCTGGGGTCTGGCACAAAATAGACACGTGGTATGCATTTGTGATTGAATTTATAGTAAATAAGAATTTGCAACATAAATAACATACCCCCGTGTCTACTTTTTAAGACTAACTCTTTTTTCATTTTTAATAAACTTTCTATTTAGGAATAAATTTTTGAATTTTTATTGGAGTATAGTTGATTTATAATGCTGTTAGCTTCATGTGTATAGCAAAGTGAATCAGTTATACATACACATATATTCACTCTTTTTTTAGAGTTTTTCCCCATATAGGCCATTACAGAGTTACTGCGTAAAGTTTCCTATGCTATACAGCAGGTTCTTATTACTTATCTGTTTTATGATGGCTCATACAGTAAAGAATCTGCCTGCAATGTGGAAGAGCTAGATTTGATTCCTGGTTCAGGAAGATCTCCTGGAAAAGGAAATGGCAACCCACTCCAGTATTCTTGCCTGGTGAATCCCACAGACAGAGGAGCCTGGCAAGGTTCAGTCCATGGGATCTCAAAGAGTCGGACACGACTGAGCAACTAACTGTAGATATAGTAATGTGTGTGTGTGTGTGTATGTGTGTGTGTGTGTGTGTGTGTGTGTGTGTGTGTGTCAATCCCGATCTCCCAATTTATCCCTCTCCCCTTTTGCTCCTGGTAACCATGTTTGTTTTCTATGCCTGTAACTCTATTTCCCTTTTGTAGAAAAGTTCATTTGTACACACATAAGCAATAGCATATGACGTTTGTCTTTGTCTGACTTAGTATGATCTCTCAGTCCATCCATGGCGCTACAAATGGCGTTACATTCTTTTTTGTGACTGAGTAATATTCCATGGCATATATGTACCATATCTTCTTTATCCATTCCTCTCTTGATGGACATTTAGGTTGCTTCCATGTCTTGGTTATTGTAAATAGTGCTGCAGTGAATATTGGGTGCATGTGTCTTTTTGAATTATGGTTTTCTCCAGATATATGCCTAGGAGTGGGATTGCTGGATCACATAGGAGTCCTATATTTAGTTTTTTTGGTACCTCCATGCTGTTCTCCATAATGGTTATATCAATTTACATTTCTGCCCACAGTGTAGGATGGTTCCCTTTTCTCACACCCTCTCCAGCATTTATTGTTTGTAGAATTTTTTATAATGGCCATGCTGACTGCTATAAGATGACACCTCACTCCAGTACCCTTGCCTGGAAAATCCCATGGATGGAGGAGCCTGGTAGGCTACAGTACATGGGGTCGTGAAGAGGTGGGCACGGCTGAGCAACTTCACTTTCACTTTTCACTTTCATGCATTGGAAAAGGAAATGGCAACCCACTCCAGTGTTCTTGCCTGGAGAATCCCAGGGACGGGGGAGCCTAGTGGGCTGCCATCTATGGGGTCACACAGAGTCAGACACGACTGAAGTGACTTAGCAGCAGCAGCAGCATTGTTGTTTTGATTTGCATTTCTCTAATAATTAGTGATGTTGACAATCTTCATGTGCTTTTTGGCCTTCTGTATGTCTTCTTTGGAGAAATGATAATTTAGCTCTTCCACTCATTTTTTAAATTAGGTTGTTTGTTTTTTTGATATTGAGCTGCATGAGTTGTTTGTTTATTTGGGAGATTAATCCCTTGTTGGTCACTTCATTTGCAAATATTTTCTCTCATTCTGAAAGTTGTCTTTTCACTTTGTTTATGGTTTCCTTTGCTGTGCAAGAACTTTTAAGTTTGATTAGATCCCATTTGTTTATTTTGGTTTTTATTTTCACTACCCTAGGAGGGTGATGAAAAAGAACTTGCTGCAGTTATGTCAAAGAGTGGTCTATCTATATGTTCCTCTAAGAGTTTTATAGTACCTGGCCTTACATTTAGGTCTTTAAGCTACTTGGGTTTATTTTTGTGTATGGTTTTAGGGAGTATTTTCATCCCATTCTTCTTCATGAGCTGTCCAGTTTTCCTAGCACCGCTTATTGAAGAGACTGTCTTTTCTCCATTCTATATTCTTGTCTCCTTTGTCATAGATTAGGTAACCCAAGGTGCATGGGTTTATCTCTAGACTTTCTATTCTGTTCTGTTGATCTATATTTCTTTTTTTGAGTCAGTACCAAAAAGTTTTGATGACTGTATCTTTGTAGTATAGTCTGAAGTCAGGGAGCCTGATTCCTCCAAGTCCATCTTCCTTTCTCCAGATTGCTTTGGCTATTTGGAGTAATTTGTGTTTTTATTCAAACTGTATGATTTTTTTGTTCAAATTCCGGGGGGGAGCGGGGGGAGGGAATGCCGTTGGTGATTAGATAGCAATAGCATTGAATCTCTAGATGCTTTGATGGTAGTCATTTTCAACAATGGTATCTTTTAATCATGAAGGCTTCTTTAGCAGGACCCCCTGAGCTCTTGGCTGCAGAGAGGACTTAGGTAGAGTCATACCTGCCCTCCATGACCCTGAAGGCCCCTGGGGAACCCCTCAGCTCCCATGCCTCTGTGAAAGGCCTTGAGAGTCTTTCTCTTAAAAGATAAAATGCCACCCAGGAGGCCTGGACATGTCCCTTGGTGATCATCAGACATTCCCCGACATCTCCTCCCACAGACCAGGCCACAGCCACGAGGGTCAGTTTCAGGGCCCCAGGAGTACAAGTGGGACCTCAGACCAGCATGGAAAGGAAGTGCTGCATCTGAAATAAGGGATTAGAAACTCCTTCTTGGCCATTAAAACTTAAATAGCTGAAGGATTTGATTTGGGATCTTCTTTTACAGCTAAATTTGGCATTGTTAATGCTGGTTCTCAGTTTCCACTAGAGTTTGGCTTGCCTCCTGAGCCTGAGGAAAGATTCAGTCACATTCAGTTTAGTTCCATGCTAAACATCGCATATTTGTTTTCTCTCTTCGAAACTTGATAAGCCATCTGGGAATATCTGTGAACTAGACTGCTGAGGCGTCTAGAACCCTGCTCCCTCAACTATTTTGGAGAAACGTCTAGCAGAGGCTGCTACTGCCTGTGACCGGTATTCTGTATTTCCAGTCTTTTCACGTGCAAGCTACTCACTAACAGCTGCTCAGGACCAGTGAAGTCTACATCGCAGCCAGAGACTGACTGCAGCTGGCCTTGGGGCTTCCTGAATTCAATTAGCAGTGGACAGAGCCCACAGTCGGCATGACAGGAGCCAGCAGGTACCAGGCAGGCGTGAGGCTCACAGCAGCGTGGGTGGTGACAGTTCCTGCCCCTGTGCACGCGCATGCACCGGGCTGCCGTTGGTCTGTTCATTTGGTGGAAACACAGTGCTCCTGGGACTCTAGGTCAAGTGTAAGGGACGTGAGATCTGCAGGGGATACAGCCATGACCTGTGGATTACAAGACTGTCACAAAGCCATCAGCTAGAGGGCGGTGCCAAGCCCACTTAGTTATCTAATACCTACAGGTAGTCTCATCGATCACCTGCCCTGTGCCCAGCTGGTAGCTGGCCTGCTCTCTGCAGCTCCGTCTGAGGATGTAGCAGGGATGAGTCCAGCCTGTGCACAAGGAGTTTATGTGCTCTCACTGGGAAGGTAAAAATGAACCCATACCCAGTAGTAATTAACAAAACCAGAGATGGAGTGACCACAGGGCTGCTGTGGGTCAGAGGGCAGAGGTCACCAAGGGTCTCCATGACGTCCTTCCCATCTCACAGCTTCCATGCACACTCAGCCAGGAGGGCTGAGCTGGGAAACCACCACATCTCCTCCACAAATCTCCATCCTGCTCCGTTCACGTTCACGGGGACCCTTTTAGGGAACCTCCAATCATGTTTCCATTTGGGCAGCAGGGTCACTTGGGACTGGCTTATCGGTGTGTGTTGTTTTAGCTCCTTCTTTTCACCCTGGTAAGAGCTGCCCATCACTCTGGGGTGGCAGTACAAGCTTTCCATGCTTTGTTTTATTTTGCTCTGTTTTCCTGATATCAGTTCTCTCAGTCCTGAGGATAGTCCTGCATCAGGAGTTATTTTGCAAATGGACAAACTAAGGTTCTGAGAGGATGTGTGAGCTGCCTGAGGCCATGCAGTGGGAGCAGAGTCCAGCCCAGCCCGGGCCCCATAAGCCTGTACACAGTGCAGAGTGGCAGGGCCCCTGTTCTCTAAAGCCCACCCCTTGTTCCTCTGCTCCTGTTGGTCATAGCTCTGTTCTGACTCATCCTCGGCAGGGGAGGCAACAAGGGGGACAGTGCTCCCTGCCCTGCCCAGCATGTTTGGAGGTCCTGTTGCCTCTGGAAAGGACTGAATACTAGGAATTTGGTGACACCTGAGGCCGGCAAAATCCTAGCAGACAGCATGCTTCTTCTGCTTCTGAAGTTATTTCAGGTGTGTGTGTGTGTCTTCTGCTTCTGAAGTTATTTCAGGTGTGTGTGTGTGTGTGTGTGTGTGCGTGTGCGCGCGCGCGCGCGCGCGTGCTCACACGCATGCACATACCACTCCTCATAGTCTCCACTGTAATACTGTCAGGAGGCAACTTTCCAAAGAAAGCCTTTCAGGAAGCGTCAACCTGTCATACTGTGGCTCCAGCTGCCTCCAGCCCCATCTCTCCATTGGCCCTTCAGGGTATCTGTGCAGCACTTGCCTTCTCACTCCACGTTGTTGCCGTACAAGAAAGGATGCCCCACACACCCTCCCACCAAACCCCAGGAGGCCGGAGCACAGCCTTGCCTCCTTTGGGACGTAGAGGGGACCCCTCATGTCCCCGTCAGGCTGGGGAGGCAGTCTGGCTGCAGCCCACCTGCAGACCTTTGTTTTCTCTTCTGCAGATGGGTTGTCTGTTTGTCACCATTATTCCAGACTCACCAAAAATTATCTCCAGAGTCACCAAAAGTTATATCCAGAGTAAAAAAAAAAAAAAGAAAAGAAAAGAAAATTCAAGAAAAGTTCCCAGCTCCTCCTCCCATGGACCAGAGTGCAACTTGGCTTGGCTGTGAATAGCCTTTATAAAGCCTAATAACATAAACACCAAACACTGAGCTAACTGAAATATATTTCTACTGGGAAGAAGGATAGACAGGACAGTGATTTTCTATAGTGAGGACAGGGGAAGAATTATGCAAAAGAAAAACCAGCTAAATTCTCATCTTTCATACTGGAAAGTTAATGGATAATGCCTAACACTAAAAAAAAAAAAAAGAATTTGAATGTTTTTTAGGTTAATTCCAAAATAACCAAGTAAAAATGCTAAAAGGGATTTCCTCTAGGAAAGATAAATGAAAGAAAGGGACAAAAGCTTGCTGCTTTCATAAGATGCCTTAAGAAACTATTGGGATCTTTGAATTATACACTTATGCAACATGTTTTAAATATAACTTTTTAAAGTATATTAAATATTTAAAGATATAAGAAAGATTAGATCATCCTGAAAGAACTAAATACTCTAAAAAGAGCCAAATGGAGCTAGTAGAAAAAAATCTTAATTGCCGTTCAGTTCAGTTCAGTCTCTCAGTCGTGTCTGACTCTTTGTGACCCCATGAATCATAGCATGCTAGGCCTCCCTGCCCATCACCAACTCCTGGAGTTCACTCAGACTCACGTCCATCGAGCCCATGATGCCATCCAGCCATCTCATCCTCTGTCGTCCCCTTCTCCTCCTGCCCCCAATCCCTCCCAGCATCAGAGTCTTTTCCAGTGAGTCAACTGTTCTCATGAGGTTATGTCTAAGGATTTAAAATACAGTTTAGACAGCTGAAGAGAAAATTAATGACTTGGAAAACAGCTGAAGAAATAACCCAAAATGCAGCATGAAGAGAAAAGGAAAATTGGAAACAACAGCTAAAATATGAATGACAGAATAAAATGATCCAATATACATCTAATAAGAGTTACAGAAGGCGAAAACAATGAGAATGAAAGAGAAGCAGTGTGTGAAGATAATGGCAGGAGATTTTCCAGGATTGAAGAAACAATTTAATTCAGATTGAGAAAGTACAGCAAGTTCCAGGCAGGATAATAAAAGCAGATCCAAGATTAAACAAATAATAATAAACTATAGACCACCAGAGACAATGAGAAAAGAGCAGCCAGAGAGTTAAAAGCTGTATTGTCTACAAAGGAGAAATTCTTAGCCTGGCAGAAGACAACAGTAGATGCTGGAGCACAATGTAATCATACTAAAAACTGCAAGGCAGCCTTGGAGATTGGGAGTGGAAGTGCAGTGAGGGGAGGTGGAGAGGTCTGTGTCCAGTTCCCTTTGCTCACCAAAACAAGTAATTTCCATAGGACAGGCAACTGATATCTATCTTCAGATATCTTCTCCCCACCTCCCTCTTCAGTAACAAATCTCAAAGCTACTTGGACACATTGCCATCCAGACAAAAGGCTATGTTCCTGGCCTTTCTCATCACTCAACTGGCCTTGCAAAGAAGTTCTGCCCAGTGGGATGAAGCAGAAAGGCTATGTGAGATTTCCAGAAAGCTGATTACAGTAGAGGGGTCATGCCCTCCCCTTCGCCCACATGGCATCCAGGAAGGACAATATTTTGGCTGGGGCTCTAGCTCGATCTGGGACCGTGAAGCCAAGGGTCACACCAAGGGGACAGGGAAGGTGAACTAGGGTGACTCCAGATCTGTGACAAGCTAGTGGACACACCAACCCAGCTCTGAATTTCCTACCTCTGGATTCTTTTACTTGAAAAAGATGAATGACAAAAACTTATGTTTAAGTCACCATTTGGGGATTCCAATCACAGCAGATGTAATCTTTTTCAAAAATGTTATTGAAGTATAGTTGATTTACAGTGGTGTGTTAATTTCTGTTATAGCAAGTTAAGTCTTAACTGATGTTGAAGAGATTTAAAAAAAAAAACTTTTTCTTTAATGTTTATTTAGCTGTGTCAGGTCTTAGTTGTAGCACGTGGGATCTTTAGTTGCCGCATGAGAACTCTTAGTTGCAGCGTGTGGGATCTAGTCCCCTGACCAAGGATCCAACCCAGGCCCCCTGCGTTGGGAGCATGGTCTTAGCCACTGGACCACCAGGGAAGTCTCCTGATGGTGAAGAGCTTTTGACTGCAGAAATGAAAACAGGAACCCAAACCTTGGGAGAAACCTTGAAGAAGAAGGGTGCAGGGGAGAACCAAGGGAGGTGGTCAGGCCTGAGAGCCTGGGCCTGGAGAGAAGACCCTCCTGTGTTGACAGAGCATGGGCCCTTCCTGCAACAGTGAGTCCTCACTGGGCAGGAGGCCAAGAGAGGCTGACCATGGCTCAGCACAGCCACGCTGTCCTCCAGGGATCGTACTTCAGTGCTTCCAGTAACAGTCACCCTTGGGAGATATGCGACACTCTCTCCAAGGATGAACAAAGATACAGTCTACCCCGTAAAGTGGGTCTTTTGTGGTATGACCGCTCAGCTGGCATCGCAGCCTTACCATTCAGAGTGCTGAGCTGCACTGGCTGGGCTCTTTGTTTGGTTCAGTGAGGTTGTGTCCTATCGGTCAGGGGTTTCTGTACCATTGGAAGCTCCTCAGAAAGCTGGGCCACAGGGAAGAGGAAGAACACAGAGAAACCCATATGCATGTGTGTGTGCATACACGCACAACACACGCATGTACCTACACACAGGCTTCCAATAGGAGGAGCAACCGTGCACTCGATTTTCTGGCGGTTAGAAGAGCATTGTTTCTTTTTCCCTCAGGACTGCCCAGTGCTTCTCTCTGGGCTTGTGATTCTCACCCAAAGGCAGGCTCTACACCCCAGCCTTTGCAGCCTTTCCTCTGCAAAGAGGAGTGAAGTTGTCACAAGATGCGTTTCACATTTGGCCTGTGAACTTGAGAGAACTCTTCTGAGTTTTCAGTGAATATGATTACAAACCCCACAAGCCCTTGCAGCCTGGCTTAACAGGCAGTTATTGAAAAGATGATGATGACTTAGATGTCTTAATTAGCCTGCTTGCAGGAGTTCCCTGGTTCCGCTTGTTTAAGCGAGTTGATTTCAAAGCCGGCGTGGTGTTGTTAGCAACGATAATAAGAGGCACGTTTCTCAGGCAGTTTCTCTGTGGCAGGCTCCATACTAAGGACTTTGCCTGCATCGTCTCACTTAATCCTCAGGACCACCCAGTGAGGTCAGCCCTGTTACTTGTCCCCACTTTTCAGATGAAGACACTGATCAGCTGCTAATTCCCTCCACAAGGAAGTGGAGGAGGCAGACCATGGGTAAGTTTAGATCTATTGGACTTGAAAGTCATGGGAAGTAAGATGGGGACCCACAGCTGACAGGGTCCTGCTCCTGCCTACAGACTCACCCTCAAGGACACCCCACAGCCCTTCTGCCCTCCACTCCCACTCCTAGCTAGACCCAGGACCTGTCTAATCCAACAGACTTGCAGCCCCTCTCCCATGGCACAAGCCTCCTATCTTCTGGGACCCCCACCAGCCTTTATGGGGTTTTGATCATCTCCTCCCAGGAAAGAGGCCGTAAGACACCACCTCCCTCTAGAAGAGGGACCCAGACATAGCCTTTCTGGTGTCAGGGCCCTGTCCTTCTCCTCCCCTCTCCTCCCCTCTCCTCTTCCAGTCTGGTGACTCGATCTCCTCCCGGGAGGGAAAATGAGCCCTTGGATTCCCATATATCCTCCCCAGCTCAGACGCTTATGCTTCACATTTTATGAACTCCATAGCTTTATTTCTTGCTATTAAAAGTCAAGCTTTTGGGCTTTAGAAATAAATTATTTTTCAGAAAGCCTGTCTTCTGCAAATTGAAAGCCTTAGTTTCCAGAAAATTGTCTCCGCTAGAAGCCAAGAATTTGACACCTTTGTACTCTGTGCTCCAGTCCCTCCCGGAGGCCTTAACGCTCAGCCTTGGGTCTAGTTTTAATGGTGAAAGAACATAGGAGAAAAAATAATTTGCTGAAAATGAAAAAGCACCAGCTATCATTTTGAAAGACTGTCCTCCTCCTCTGACCATGACTTTGTGTAAAACCTTGTTCTTGAGGGAGGAGTTAAACTTGCTGGTCTCCCCATCCTTACTGGCAATGACACCCCATGATTCCTGCATTTCAGCAGGAATTCCAGCTGGGGCCCTTTCCGAGGCAAAGAAGGGTCTCTCTTCTCCACAATTTGAGGCATTTGGGGAAATTTGGGATCAGTTGGAGCCTCCCACGCTGTGTGAACAAGATTAGGCCCAAGACAAATGGTCTCACCAGAAATGAGAAGCCGACAGTCTCTATCTGCGAGAATGTAGAATTGGGGTTGTTATGGGCCTGATTTGTGAACTTGAATGAGGGCTTCTAGAAAGCTATTTGTAAAATTCATTGCTGTCTCTAGCTGCAGCTAACACATTCCATCTTCTATCTTTAGACTTGGTGATTTCACATTCCATGCATTCATACAATAGAGTGCAGCGTGGGAGTGGGGTATAGGGGAGGGGTGGGACAGCGGGGTGGAAATGGGGCAAGTGCCCCTGGGCAGAGAACCACAGATGCCACTGAGTGGGAATTCAACTACCGGACACTTCCTGTTAGCTCCCACTGTCTAGCACCAGGGACTGCCCTTGCCTGCTTTCTCCCGAGAAATCCTCAGACCCAGCTAGAATTCTGCCCCTATTTTCAGAGTTTTGAAAGCCAAAGGAACTTTGCAGCTGAATGATGGTCTGCACATCTGCCCTCCTCTGCCTGTCTCAGTGTGTCCTCTGTTTGTGGCCTGGTAGGGGACAGGCCTTCTGAAAGGGTTTAGGTCCCATGAGCAGGACATGTTGGAAAGAGTCTTGGAGCTCTGGTGCAGCTGGAGCTGGGCCCCAGGGGAGGAACGGGAAAGATCTGAGACTAGCAAAGAGGAATTGGCAAGCCTGACCAGGCTCACTGAAGCCTCACACACTTTAAAGGACCTGAAGACACCTGAGATCCTTCTGGAACAAGGTTTTCTCTGTCCAACAGCCGTTACACTTCTGGGGGCATCTAGGGCAACTTTCTGGATTGAAGTGTAATTTTAATCTAGAAATGGAATTAGTGGAGAAAATTAACTTCCCAAGCTGTTCTTGTACACCCTTAGAGGAATTTGACTAATATACTCCCTGCCAAGCCTCAGTTTGCCCATCTGTAAGATGGCTGATGCCCAGGCTCTGCTTGCCTCCCAAGGCTGCTGTGATCCTTGATGACTCAAAGCATGAACAGATTTTAGGGCATTCACATGACCACAGGGGTTATTTTCAATAGCTGCTAGTCCATGAAAAGGCCCTCCAGGCCCTCTTTTGTTTCCTGAATTAGCTCTTAGGTCCACAAGGTACTGCTTGTTGGTGGCAGGAAGTTCCTGGGACCATGGCTCAGGAGTGTCACAACAGAGATGAACATCTGCAGGGTTTGTCCCTGTGGGGTAGGGGGCCGGCTGCTCTGGATGTGTTTTGGCCTCTTGATGGCTGGTTCTCTCCAGGAACACAGGGCCTTTGAGCAAAGGGCAGGATCGGGCTTAGTGCTCTAGGAGGCTGGTGGGCGGCCCACCTGGAACTCAGCCGCTCTGAGTCAGGACAACTGCAGGTGGCGGTGCCAACACTGCCGACTTTAGCAAGAGCTCTGACCTGGGCCATCAGAGCGAGCCCAGCTATGTGCCGTGCAATGTGCATGTTTGCCCTCTTGTGTTTGGAGAACCAGAAGTCCCCATGGGGTGGATAGGACCCATTGCCCCTATTTTCAGAGTTTTGAAAGCCAAAGGAACTTTGCAGCTGAATGATGGTCTGCACATCTGCCCTCCTCTGCCTGTCTCAGTGTGTCCTCTGTTTGTGGCCTGGTAGGGGACAGGCCTTCTGAAAGGGTTTAGGTCCCATGAGCAGGACATGTTGGAAAGAGTCTTGGAGCTCTGGTGCAGCTGGAGCTGGGCCCCAGGGGAGGAACGGGAAAGATCTGAGACTAGCAAAGAGGAATTGGCAAGCCTGACCAGGCTCACTGAAGCCTCACACACTTTAAAGGACCTGAAGACACCTGAGATCCTTCTGGAACAAGGTTTTCTCTGTCCAACAGCCGTTACACTTCTGGGGGCATCTAGGGCAACTTTCTGGATTGAAGTGTAATTTTAATCTAGAAATGGAATTAGTGGAGAAAATTAACTTCCCAAGCTGTTCTTGTACACCCTTAGAGGAATTTGACTAATATACTCCCTGCCAAGCCTCAGTTTGCCCATCTGTAAGATGGCTGATGCCCAGGCTCTGCTTGCCTCCCAAGGCTGCTGTGATCCTTGATGACTCAAAGCATGAACAGATTTTAGGGCATTCACATGACCACAGGGGTTATTTTCAATAGCTGCTAGTCCATGAAAAGGCCCTCCAGGCCCTCTTTTGTTTCCTGAATTAGCTCTTAGGTCCACAAGGTACTGCTTGTTGGTGGCAGGAAGTTCCTGGGACCATGGCTCAGGAGTGTCACAACAGAGATGAACATCTGCAGGGTTTGTCCCTGTGGGGTAGGGGGCCGGCTGCTCTGGATGTGTTTTGGCCTCCTGATGGCTGGTTCTCTCCAGGAACACAGGGCCTTTGAGCAAAGGGCAGGATCGGGCTTAGTGCTCTAGGAGGCTGGTGGGCGGCCCACCTGGAACTCAGCCGCTCTGAGTCAGGACAACTGCAGGTGGCGGTGCCAACACTGCCGACTTTAGCAAGAGCTCTGACCTGGCCATCAGAGCGAGCCCAGCTATGTGCCGTGCAATGTGCATGTTTGCCCTCTTGTGTTTGGAGAACCAGAAGTCCCCATGGGGTGGATAGGACCCAACTCTGAAGCCGGGGTCTGTTTATAAGTGGCTCATGGGAGGGATAAGTCCTCCTCAGGGACTCTTTACTAACCAGCCCACCTACTTCCCCAGTCATGTTATCATGGAGGCTTTGTTATATAACTGTACATCTCAAAAGAAGGCTATTTCTCCCCAAGCTCAGATCTGAAGATTATATTGAATATAATTCTCTCCTCTACGAATTTATAAAACACACAGCCTGGAGGTGATAAGGTGAGGGCAGCTGGTAGTGACTGTAGATTTCTGGGATCTGCAGTCTGTTCTGTTGGCCTCAAACAAACGTGGAAGCAGTGCCAGAAAAAGCAAGGCTCTGGGGCTGCCGAGAACTTCTTCTGGCTCTGCCACATCCCACGTGTGTGAACTTGAGCAGGTGTCATACAGTCTGAGTTTTTCCTTGCCTCTAAAATGGAAAGATACAGTGGTTTGGGGAATTTAATAAGATAAATGGAAATAAATCAGTTATAAAACATCTTTCTCAGAATAGGCCCTTAATGAACAATAAGAACTATTTTGTTTGGTTTTGCTTTTCTTAGTTAATAATTATCTTATTCAAAGTCCTCTTGAGGGCTAGTTTCCTCTTGAAACTACATGGGGCAGATCTGATCTCAAGGAATGGGAAGTCCAGGAGAATGGGGCAGGACAGCTTGTCTGTGCATCCTGAAATGAGTCACTGTGTCCCTCCCTCCCCACCTCTCCATCTCCCTCTCCACCTCTCCCTCCCCACCCCCCACACATCCACCCCATTATGCACAGAGTTCACAGTCAGCCCTCCCAAGGCAAGCTGCACAACCACAGAGGAAACGAGTGTCAGCCATGTGCACTAATCAAGCTAATCACCTACAGATGACTTGGACAAGCAGAGTCATGAGACATTTAGAGAAAATGAACAGCCTAAAAGAGAAGAACCAAGATGAATGACAACAGAAAACCCCACAACTAACCCTGGAGGATATGGAACAAAAGAAAATTTTTTTTAATATAGTAAAAACCCTTAGACTTGAGTATATGTTTTTCATTAAATAAGAAAGAGCTGTTATGAGAAAGAAGAATAGAGCAAGAAATATGTCTTGGAAATTATAAATACAGTTGGCTAAAGTTAAAAATTCAATAGGATTTAAAGGAAGAGTTGAGGAAGTGTCCTCTAATATAGGCTAAAAACATAAGAGTAGAAAAGGTGAGATTAAAAACTGAGTGATATGGACGATCAGTCTAGGGGAACCAATATCCATCTGCTCAAACAAATTGACTTAGGGAGAACCAAGAAATCCAAGAGGAGGAAATGATCAAGAGAGTAACAGAAGAACATTCCTCAGAGCTGAATTAAAACACCTTCAGATGGAAAGACCAGATTAGAACTGAGAAACAGGAAATGAAAAAGATCCACAAATGCATATTCTCTTTGGGTGAACTCTGGGAGTTGGTGATGGACAGGGAGGCCTGGTGTGTTGCGGTTCATGGAGTTGCAAAGAGTCAGACAGGACTGAACAACTGAACTGAACTGAACTGAGATTTCAGAACATCAAGGACAAAGAGAAGATTGTAAGAGCTTCCAGAGAGAAAAGATGTGTTATCAACAGAGTCAGGAGATCATTGTTATCAGATAGGAGTTATCAACACTAGAAGGCAGTGGGGCTGCTGCTACTGCTAAGTCGCTTCAGTCATGTCCGACTCTGTGCGACCCCATAGACGGCAGCCCACCAGGCTCCCCCATCCCTGGGATTCTCCAGGCAAGAACACTGGAATGAGTTGCCATTTCCTTCTCCAGTGTATGAAAGTGAAAAGTGAAAGTGAAGTCACTCAGTCATGTCTGACTCTTGGCGACCTCCATGGACTGCAGCCCACCAGGCTCCTCCGTCCACGGGATTTTCTAGGCAAGAGTACTGGAGTGGGGTGCTATTGCCTTCTCCAAGAAGACAGTGGGGCAGTTGCCTTCAAATGTCTGAGGGAAACAACTTTTACCTGGAATCTTGAACCAAATAAAGACATTTTCAGACATGTAAGGACACAGAAAATGGTCTCCTTTCTTAATTTAGAAAAAAAGGGGGAGAGTGAGAGAGGCAGTGTAATCCACTAAAGCAGAAAAGGTGTTTAATAAGAAGAGCTGGTCCAAGAAACAGCAGAACCAAACCAGATGTGTAGTGAAAGGGGCCCCACCATGACAGGTAGGGTAGTGGGTAAGGAACCTGGGAGATGATCCAGTCAGGTGAGAAGAAGAAGCCAGAAGGTTCTGAGAAGAAAATCAGCAAGAACAAAGCAGACTCCATCTCACAGAAATCAGAGTAAGATGCTCTCAACCTCCATGATGAGAAAATAAACTTTCTAAAGACATTTTTAAAGCAGTTAAAAATTCTGGGAAAAACAAACTGCTAAACAAGAAAGACATAGTCCCATGTTAAGCAAACTAAAATATGTCACATTTTGAGTAACTGAGGGAAGGTGAAAAAGCAGAACTATTTGACTGAGGCCTGAAATCGCCTCCTTCAAACAGCACAGTGGAGTCAGGGGAACTGCCAACTTATCCCCAGTGACAGGGAGGGTCACTGTTTTTCTGCTGAGGGTGATGGACCAGAACGTTCTTAATGCTCTTTATTCATTTTCACTTTTAGATGCAATGAACAGAAACTGGCTCTTAGTACGTACAGTTACAGAATGCAGCAAGGTAAAGATGGATGTTGTAGATCATTGAAATCAGAAGTAACAGGGAAGGATCCAGGGTTGGATTTCTTCCACAGTGAAGGGGCAAGAAAGACTGCCTAACTGATCTTTTTTTGTTTTGTTTTTGTGAGTTAAGTTTTATTCAGGATCTTCCTGAGAACTATAGCATAGGAGACAGTCTTTCACTCAGTTAGCTCTAAGGAAATTCTCAAAGAAGTAGGAGACGCCAGTTGATCATTTTTGACTGGGAAATGTATGCAGTCAAGCTCCACATCTCGGGGAAAAGAGTATTGCTGATCACAAACAACAGACATCTCAAGTTAATGATTTTAGTCCTTTTCTATGTGTGGGAAACAGGGGAGAATCTGATTCATTGAGATTCTTAGCAAGGTGTACATCTATCTACCTAAGGGCCTGTTCATCCAAAGCACACAGTTTGGATGAACAGGCGAAACAGGATGAAGCAAACAGCCTCATCCTGTTTTCCAAACTGATTTCCCCCTTAGGGTATGCTGCCCATGGGTCACTGGGACACAGACATGACTTAGCCTTTATACAACTGGGTGATGAGCAAGGCTGTTTGTTATTTATTCTCAAAACCCTGGACAAGAACTTTATTCTTGCACTTATTTAGTTTAGAGCATGTTTGTGCTATATCATACACAGCCTAGTTCTTTTCTAAGTGACTGAGCTTCTCAATCAGTGACTAGCAGTTCTTGGGCTATAGCAAAAGACTGTGCTATAATCCATCAACCTGCTAGCAGGCTAGACTGCCTAATTGATCTAAATGTGTTATAGTTTAGGGTTTTGTTTTTATGGTGAGGGTATTTTGCTTTCAAAATTCTTTAAAAAGCGGTGCCATGTTGAACATTTGAAGAGTTTCTACCCAACTCTGCCACCCACCATCTCACACTTGTAAGAGTTTGCTGCATTTTCTATTCTGTGCCTTCTGCAGTACTTTTATTTATTTGCTGCTTTCCAAAGATTTCCATTTTAAATTCCTCAATATATTTTCTCAGCTAAAAATGTCCATGTAGTCATGTGGTGAAAAAACCACTATGTATGTGTATATCTAGAATTAGCATAGAGATGATTAAGACCGTTCAGTGTTGATCAATAATCATATTTGATTTGGGCTTCTTACTTTGCTTCCTCAACCATTTTGTACTTTGATATTTATTACCACCTACGGAGATTCTGGCCTTGACTAAATAGAAGTTGCTTGAGGAATTCACAATCCTAGTGATTGAATTCCAGTGGCGTTGCTCTTGGAATGACAATACAGAATTAGATCTTGCAGAGTAAATAGAAACGCAGTAAATGGGAACCACACAGCTAATGAAAATGTCTCTTATTGCTTTGAACACAACAAAGCAAATATCACCAAATGCAGCCCCCAGTCATAAAAACTTTATGTCACAAGTTTAGGGTCAGAGTCCTCTTTCAAATGTGCTAAGCTGTTTGAGCAAAAAAGTGTATTTTTGACTCATGTGATTTTAGATCTGAGACTCTCAAACCCCAGGGTTTGGAAGGATGACACAGTGTTTGAAAATTTCCCTGTATTCCACATTCCATGTGAAGCTCCAGGGTTGCTCAGATGTTTCCAGGACAGAGAGGTGGCCCTGAGCCAACCTCCCAGGGAGCCCAAAATGCGGCTGGCTGCGGGCAGTCTCTGCATCTGTGCTGAGCATCCGGGCTTCTGTCGGCACAGCCAGCAGCCCAGAGGAGAACTTCCACATCAGAGCCAGCCTCAGCCTTCCCTCTGTCCTCCTCACAGAAGGCTCAGAGGATGCATCCAGAAACCCTCTTTTTTTAGAGTTGCTAAGGAAATCTATGCCCTGCTTTACTTCTTGCTAATTAAAATGGATTTATCCAGGGCAGGTGGGCCCTCATTATAACACATAATAATAGCACACATGACAGGAGCATCCTTCATCCTGATGAGCTGGCAGGGGTGCTCCCAGGCCTGTTTCTCTCCAGAAGGAAGGAAAGCCCCCAACCCCACCGTCACTATGATAAGCCCTGGGGTGTTCCACAGATGGTGCTAAGTGTATCCCCTTGCAGTAAAAAGATCCATGAGCAAATGGAAAAACAAGAGTCTTCTTGGAGACGAGTTCAGTTCAGTCGCTTAGTCGTGTCCAACTCTTTGCTGCCCCAAATCGCAGCACGCCAGGCCTCCCTGTCCATCACCAACCCCCAGAGTTCACTCAAACTCACATCCATAGAGTCTGTGATGCCATCCAGCCATCTCATCCTTTGTCGTCCCCTTCTCCTCCTGCCCCCAATCCCTCCCAGCATCAGGGTTTTTTCCAATGAGTCAACTCTTCGCATTAGGTAACCAAAGTACTGGAGTTTCAGCTTCAGCATCAGTCCTTCCAATGAACACCCAGGGCTGATCTGCTTTAGGATGGACTAGTTGGGAGACAGTTATGAAGACACAACTCTGGGTGTCACAAATGTCATCACCATAATGCAAACATGCAACGTGACGGCAAAGAGCAAAAGGGACCGTGCAGAGTAGAGATGGCCTTGTGATTAGAGGCTCAAGAATTACTGGTGGTTCTTTTTTTCTTTTTCAAATTTTTCTCAAAATCCCCATGAAAGAGGAACTTTTAGGGCTACCATTTAGTTATTTGCATTGAACAGAAGTTTGCCCCATGCCTTGGGTTCTTCATCATTTTAAAACAAGCAAGCCACCTTGCAGGGAGGAATGAGACTCATCCACACTGCCTGGGTCTCACCTCCTCTCCTCTTCTCTCCTGTTGTCAGCAAGGGGAGAACACCTCAGTTACCTACAGATCCAGGCTCAGAGAAAAGAACACTTTTCTGTGTCAGAGACGGAGCTCTCCCAGGACATCCTCAGCTCAGGAGGGGGCTGAAATCAGCCACACACGCAGATCTCCAAGGGCCTGCTGAGGCTGATGCCCATGAAGTAACAGGTCTGGGCAGCCCTGGGGCCCCATCAGCTGTCCCAGTCCCTGCCCCGGGGGAGCCACCCTGCCTAATGTCCCATCTGTTCCTCCTGCTCCTGGTGTCGAGGCTGCAGGAGAATCACCCATCCTCTTCCCACCGCACCTGACCAGGGCGCAGACATGTCCTCTCTGTATCACTGGTTCTCGCATCCTATGTTTACACATGCGTCATGGAAGCACAGAGGCCCCATGTGTCTGCAGCTCACCTGACCATCCAGAGCAGTCCTCCCTGACGATCGCGTGGTTCCTACGTGCTAGGACACACTGCGACGCATGCCCCCCCCCACCCGAGCCGAGAGGCAGAAACCGACTCCAAACGTTGTTCCTTCCTCAGCTATTTGGGGTAAAAACATAGTGAATGAGCAAGTCGACAGCTTGCCTCCTCACTGAAGTATTGGTTATCAGAAGGTGAGCAATGCTGCGCGTTCAGGGATGAATGACACAGGGTTTCCACACTCCTCTTGCCAGTGTGCCTTACTCTAATGAAGACACAGTCATGTTTTCTCTGGTTCTGAGCTGTCTTTGCTCCTGCCCCTTCCCTGCACTCCAACTCCACCCCGTGCCCCTGACCCTCTCAGCCTCTCCTGCCATTCTCGGCCACATGAGGACCCAGCAACTTTTGCCCTCTGTTCCACGCCCACTCCCCCCTGAGCTTCAGGTGATGCTGCCTCAGCCTCTCCAGCCTCACCTTTTCCAGGGCGGTCCCTCCCGGCTCTCCTTCCTCTCCTCTTGTCATCTGTCCCAGCTCCCCTATCAACCCCGCTCTGGGCAAGCACAGAGATGAGGTGACTTGGGCTCCGAGGAGGTCCCTCAGGAAGCTGTGGGTGCCTGAGAGGTGCTAGAGCAGGGACCAGGCCCTCTTACATGCCTAGGGCAGGCAACCACGCTCCTGTTGGCCTGGGGCTGGGGGAGGCATAGCTGACAGTGCACTGGAGGCCTCAGATATGTTAATAGTGTACGTACTCTTACTGCTCTTGCTTCATGAATAGGGCTCAGAGAGGTGAAGTGACTTACCTGAGGTCACACAGTTTGTAAAATGGCAAATGGCATATCCAGGATCCACACCTAGGCTTCCTTAGAGGGAGACTGCTTCAAAATGGGCCTGAAAGGACAGATGGGCCTGGAAGGAGCAGGGCATGGGGGCAGTGGTCCAGAGTGGCAGAATCTGGAGTTTCTACAAAGGTTTTCGGTAGCTGGATGTGCTTCATTTGTCAATAATACGAGGGAAAAAGGAAGTTTTCCTCCATGAAAGGTCTCCATGACACTTTTCTCACCCCCTCTCTTCTGCACACATGTGTGTACATACGTTCACACAGCAGCTTGGCAGAGAGTCCTGGGACCCAAAGAAGGCTGGTGAACTTTCTTTGGTTGTGTTCTAGGAGTCCATGACCAAGCCTGCCTAATGTCCAGTAGGAAGCCAGCTCATGGTAAGGGATAGTCATCTTACAGTTATCTTGACCTTGGCTTAGATCTTAAGTTGTTGTTGTTGTTCATTTGCTAAGTGGTGTCTGACCTTAGTGACCCCACAACCTGCAACATGCCAGCCTTCCCTGTCTTTCACTATCTCCTGGAGTTTGCTCAAACTCATGTTCATTGAGTTAGTGATGCTATCTAACCATCTCATCTTCTGTCTCTCCCTTTTCCTCTTGCCCTCAATCCTTCCCAGCATCAGAGTCTTTTCCAATAAGTTGGTTTTTCACATCAGGTGGCCAAAGTATTGGAGCTTCAGTTTCAGCATCGGTCCTTCCAATGAATATTCAGGGTTGGTTCCCTTTAGGATTGACTGGTTTGATCCCCTTGCTGTCCAAAGGATTCTCAAGAGTCTTCAGCACAATTTGAAAGCATCAATTCTTTGGTGCTTAGTCTTCTTTATGATCCAGCTATCACATCCATACATGACTACTGGGAAAACCATAGGTTTGACTATGTGGACTATTTGTCAGCAAAGTGATGTCTCTGCTTTTTAATATGCTGTCTAGGTTTGTCATACCTTTTCTTCCAAGGAGCAAGCACCTTTTAATTTTGTGACTCTTGTCACCATCCACAGTGATTTTGGAGCTCAAGAAAATAAAATCTGCCACAGTTTCCACTTTTGCCCATCTACTTACCATGAAGTGATAGGACTGGATGCCATGATCTTAGTTTTTTGAATGTTGAGATTTAAGCCAGCTTTTTCACTGTCCTCTTTCACCTTCATCAAGAGGCTCTTTAGTTCCTCTTTGCTTTCTGTCATTAAGAGTAGTAGCATCCACATATTTGAGGCTGTTGATATTTCTCCTGGCAATCTTGATTCCAGCTTGTGATTGATCCAGCCTGGCATTTCGCATGATGTACTCTGCATAGAAATTAAATAAGCAGGGTGACAGTATACCCCTTGATGGACTCCTTTCCTAATGTAGGTGATTGAGTTCCTGCACATATTTTCTATGTTACCCTGTAGTACTTTAGGAGAGAGATGGTGGCTGAAGTTGCCGTCATCAGAGCTTGGCTGTCTCCCCCTGGCTGGGTGGCAGAGACATAAGTGGGCTGGTGGTTCCCTGGGACAGTAACTTCAGAGGACCTTCAGGGATCACATACCTGGACTCAAGCAGTGGTTCAGGAGCATGGCCATGCTTCCATCTACCCCACGAGCCTTTGAAAACAGAGGCCTGGGCCCCATCCGGGGAGGGTTGGTGAGACTGAGACCCAAATAAGCCTTGCTCCCAGCTGCAGGGGCAACTGTATGTTTTTGTGGAGTTATCTGAGTGAATTATTTTATTCCTGTTTTATGTCCCGAACAAACCCACATCATCATTTTATTAATGCATTTGCAATTACTGCCTAACAATTTCCAGTTCCGTGTGGTCTGTGATATGGGGATGCTTAATCAAATATCCGCATGATGGGCCTTTAAGTTCTCTGGGACCAGAAGCTTTTCCCATCAATTAAGCTTCAACAAAATGAGTTTTAGGCTCATCTGCAACTGTATTTTTATGTTTCTTTTATGGCTCCCCTGCCTTCCCCTGGTGTCTTTAGAGATACCAGAAAATGTGGTGTGGGGCTGAGGTATTTATTAGCAGTGTGCAGAGAACAGGTTTATAATGGTCATTATGAAATATTGAAGCACCTGCTTTGAAGTAGAATAATTTATATCTCCATTACAGTCATTTCACGGGTGCCCTCTCCCACCCACTGCCAGCGCCACCAGGGAGAGGGGTGTCCATCCTGGGCCCTGTGGGCTCCGTGGGATCAAGGCCCTGGAGGTGTTTCCTCTGTAAGGAGATTGAACTCATAGAAACTTCCATGGACCTCACACTCACCACATACCCGGAGGTCTTGGGAATCTGACCTATTAAATGCAAAGAGGATTTCCCAGCCACCCAGGGTGCTCCTCCTTTGTGCCATCCAGGGCCACTGAGTCCAACAGCCCTGGGGACAAAGATGGTCAGGTCCCTCGCACACATGAGGAAACACAACTCAGGGAGAGAAGAGTGAAATTCCCAGCAAGTGGGCACTGCTTTGCTCACACACATAACCCGAGCAGGTGCACACAGTGATGGCGGGCATGCCCAGCCCTCCTGCCTGTCCTGTGAGCACGCCGGGGGGAAAGTATAAAGTGAAAGAGGGCCTGGAAGGGAGGACTGTCTGGCCACTCTGACCCCAGTCCCAGTACTTCCAGACCCTGAGCAGAGCTCCCTCGCCCATCAGTGAAGGAGACAGCAGATCCCAGGTGGCCCAGGCTGGCTCCTGGACATGGCCAGGGCGCCTCATGCTTGTGCCTACTTGTCACCATTCCTCATTCCTCTTCTCCTGCCCCCACTCATGTGAAGGAGGTGGGTTTGACTGGAGGGAGGTTCCGAGTGGAGGGGAAGGAAGGCCTGTGAGCATGGAATATCCATGTTTAGCTCACCCACCAGCTCTTCTGTGACATCCTGGGTCAGAGGGAAACTTAGAGGCCTTGTGTGTCTCAGTAGAAGGGACTCTGGACAAAAGTCACTTGCCTGTGCATCTGGGCACTCCTTCATTTCTTTGGCGTGTGTTTGCCGAATGCTGATCACATGCCAGGACCTCCACTGGTTCTCAGGCCATGACAGGAGGGGCATGATGGAAAGCAGGGGAAGTGGAGACTGAAAATGTCTGGAGGACGTGCCCGTAGGGGACTGAAGACACGCAGAGGAGCATGAACCCGGCCAGAGTGGACGGAACAGTGACATGCAGGGGAAGCCACATGCCAGCTAAGACCTAGAGGTGGTGAGGAGTTTGCCAGCATGGGCTATGGTGTGGCTGTGGTGCCATGAACCAAGGGTGATGCCAGGCTGGTGTGAGATACTGAAGGTGGCCCAGGGTCCTTGGAAAAGGTGTGTGCACGGGAAGAAGTGAGGCTGGTGACAGGGCCAGGCCAGTATCTTCAGGCCACGGGGAGCAGTTTGGCTCTCCCCTGAGGACAGTGGGGGTCCTCAATGCCGAGTGGAGGGGGTTGTCCAGAGAAAGATTGGAGCCACTGACTAACCAGGACAGAGTGGTCATCCAAGTCATGTTAGTGGTTTCCTTGAACAAGAGTGGAGACAGAAGGAATGGGGGAAACTGGCACCATCAAGAAGTAAGTAGGAGTCAGATTTGCCGCAATGTGGATGGACCCAGAGACCATCATACAGAGTGAGGTCAGACAGAAAAAGACAGATATCCTATGTAATCACTCCATATGTGTAACCTGGGAAAAAGGTACAGATGAACTTATTTGCAAAGCAGGAATAGATTACAGTTGTAGAAAACAAACGTATGGCTACCATGGGGGTTAGGGAAAGTGGAATGAATTGGGAGATGGGATTGACATACAAAAACCACTGTGTATGAAATAGATCACTACTGAGAACCTACTGTATGGCACAGGGAGCTCTACTCAGTGCTCTGTGGTAACCCAGATGGGAAGGAAATCCAAAAAAGAGGGGGTATACCTATAGGTATAGCTGATTTACTTTGCTGTACAGCAGAAACTAAGACAACATTGTATAGCAAATATACTTCAATAAAAGTTAATTTAAAAAAAAAATGAGGAGACACTTAGGAGGCAGGAGTGGCCTGAGCCAGGACTGATGGGCTGGGGACAGCAGAATGGCAAGGTCAACATCAGGTATGTGGTTAGGCAGCTAGAGACGTTGGCGGAGTGGCCACTGGCTGGGATTGGGATATAAAGGAAAGAGTAGTCTCGATGGGAAGTTCACTTGGGGCCAGGATGAGTCAGAAGCCTGAGGGACAATGTGGAAAGGTGTCAGACCAGCATCAGGATATGAGGTCTGGAGCTCAGGATAGGGTATGGGCTGGACAGTGAGTAGAGACCTCTCCAGGCTTCCCCGACTCCAGCCCTGATCAAGGGACTGAGTCTACTGAGGAGCACCCACAGCTCTATCCAGCTCATGTCATCTCAGTCTCTGAAGAACCAAAGCTTCTAGGAACCCAGAAAGCACTGGAGCAGGAAAAATAGTCAGATACCCCAGCAACGATCAGGTATGGAAGGGCCTGCAGAGAACAGGGCGGGAAGATGGAGCATGGAGAGGGGCCAGTCCTAGGGGCCATACTCACGTCCTGCCCACAGGAGCTGGTCCAGAGAGGGCCACTGGCATGAGCAGGTCAGTGCATCCCCAAGCCTCTGGAACCTCCAAGAGCCGAGTATGATGTTGACGGGGCCAGTCAGTGGTCCATGTTGCTGCATCCCTTGGAAGATAGCAGCTTCTGCAGTGCACAGGGTGGTCTGGGCCAAGATGGAGGTAGTGAGGGTGAACCAGTCCCCTCCAGAGACATGGCTCAACCAGTACTTGCTCATGACCTGCCCAAGGCAGGCAGAAGTGCCAGAGAGGACCAGCTCTCTCCAGCCCCCTCGCCCAGGCTCACCTACCAACCACATGTCTACACATAGGTGACCTAGGGGACTGATGCACCCAGAGACTCAGCCTCACACACACACCTGTGATACACAACACCCCCAGAACCCCACTGCTAGATGCCTTCCACACACGTACTAACCACCCAACACCCTCCTCTGGAGTCGCACGGGCTTCAGTGACTTGTAGGCAGGAGGCATGGCTGTTTTCAGTACTAAATCTCCATTTCTGCAAACAGTGTCTCCAGGATGCTCACTCCATTTTGCTTAAAAGCTAAATCAACTTCACTGAGCTAGCTGACCTTGGCAAGGATGCTTCTCCAGCTCTTGGGCTGGCTTTCTGATGAATAGGGAGATGATCTGTCACTCTCTGGCACATGTTTAAAGCTCTGAGAGGTGTGTAGCTCTAGCATGCATCCTGAAACTTGGAGACACGAATCGGGAGAAGAATCTCATAAGGCAGGGGCAGGATTTTAAATGTAATTATCACTGGTATTCCCAATGTGCGGCCCAGTTTTGTGCCAGCAGACTCCTTCTCTACATATTTACTTTTAGTTCCATTCTCTTTTCTGTGATCCGTTAGTTCTACTAAGTCCTTTGAAGGCTAGGATCATGGCCATTTGCTCAGGTGGACATGATCCAGATAAGGGGACCCAGACCCTCTTCTTGAAGATGTCCCAGGCTCCACTTCTGTACTAATGCACCCCAGTTAACAGGCAGAGCCAGCCCTGCCAGTTTATCTCATCTCCTTTTAAAGACAGTAAAGCATGTGCACAGGTGTAGCAGAGGATTCTTTACAGCTCTCCCCTTAGTTGGGAAATGTGCCTTTGGCTCTGTCATTTGGGTCACAGGGAGAGACGCCCCCACCCAGAATGCAAGCATCATTCCCCTGGGTGGGTGGCTCATCTGATGAGCCTGTGCAGCTGGTCCAGAGGTGGGACCAGGCATGCCCATCCCATCTCTGCACTTCTGAAAGGGCAGGCAGAGGGCTCTCGGCCTCACTGGGAAGGACACTGCCCTGAGTCGAGCCCCATGGGCTGCAGCCCCTCACCCCACCCCCTGCCTGGCGCCTGTCCCGGTGCAGGTGAGGAGACAGCCCCGTTGTGCTGTTCATCTTTTCACATCCTGTGTCCTGGCCTTCTGGAGAGCAGGGCCTGTGCCTCGTCCCCTCCGCGCCCCACTGCCTGGCCCAGAGCTGGCACACCCACACCCCAAGTGCACCACGAGTTAGTGTGTGTCTATTGAGTGAATGGGGACAGGACCCAGGGACTATTCAAGGCTGGCTGTGCTTGTTCCCCACACCCCATCCCTCCCTCCTTCCCCAGCTGAACAACTTTACTGGGGAGGATGCCAGCATGTTTCCTGGGACCTCTCAGTGAGTGGGGGCGGGGGTGCCGCCTGGTTTGGGGTTTTCAGAACTGTTTGCCCAGTGCCCCTGTGGCCTACATTTGGCGTGAGATACAGAATTACGGTAAGCCAGGCAGTAATTCATGAGCTCTTGAATTCACAGAACAGGGGTAAGTGATGAGGTTGCCGTCTCTGCCAAGCCAGACATCCAAAATGGTTATAAATTATCTCCTGCTATGGAGTCAACCACCCTTTGCTCCCTGGATGTAAATTATCTGAATGTCACGTTGCTTAAGACCAATTAGTCCGTCCCCAGGGATGGAGCATCCCGCATGGGCATGGTGGGCACTGGAAGTGCAGAGAGGGCCCACACCGTTCCTGCCCCTGCAGCTGCCATCTGCTTGGCAGGTGTACCGCCCACTGGAGAGCAAGTTTGTGCTGAAAGTCAGGTGCAGTGTCCAGACCCTAGTTGCCACAGAAGAAGGGGAGGGGGCTGGCCAGGGACAACTTTCCAGGAGGGGACTTGCGCTGTGCCCAAGAGGGTAGGCCAGGGCCTTGACAGGAGGGATGTGGGGAGAGGAGGGTATGGCTGGGCCGGCTGGGCCTCTGTCATCGATAGTAAGTTGGGCACAATTGGACCATGAGGTGAGGTTGCAGAAGGGTTCATCTCACTCCCCTCTGAGCAAAAGACCTTTGATGCCCATTTCTGGGCCACACGAGTTAAACAGCCAGGGCCGCCGAGGTTGGTCCCAACTGAGCCTGAGCCCTCATTTCAATTCAGCAACTTGGGAACCCGGTAGAGGACAAGGGGGCAGAGCAGGCCTGGCCATGGCCTGTGAGAGGTTTCCAAGTCCTTCCCCACTGGTCCTATGCACTCAAGGGCCTCTAAGGAGGCCGTGGTGATGCCAGGAACCATGATGAGCCCTCACCGAGAACAGATTGATTCTACAGCAATAGCTCTGAGCCAAGAGCCACCCACTGCCAGCTGGGCCTGAGACGTGAGCCAGGGTCCACAGAGAGGGGGGTACCTTGGAATGTTGCCCAAGGGCCTGTGAGGGGTCGTCCCAGCTGCTAGACTGAGCTCCCAGCCAAGTGTGGGGGTGATGCCAGAATGCCCCCAGGAACTGGTGATGCCCTGGCCTCAGCTTCTTCCATTCATACTGCTAAGGCTCCTTTGCAAACCCCACCCCCTCCACAGAGACCCAGGCCAAGGACCTAACAAACCACACCTCCAGGGAAGGTAGGCCACCCGGCCCGCAGGCTGCTATGTAGGCCAGAGTCACGCCCCAGGGTAGAGCCTGAGCAACCAGGCAAGCGGCTGCTGTGCATCACAGACCCCCTCCTGAGCCCCACTCCCTGTCTGTGTGCCCAGACCGGTACCTGGCCGAGGACAAAGACCCTACCCGAGGCGACAGACACTGAGAACTGTCAGGTTGCCTCTTTTAAGTAAGTGTGTTGTTGAAGTGTAACAGACAGAAAATGAATAAATCATAAGTGTAGAGCTCAATGTGTTTTTACCGAAAACACATCTCCTGACCAGCACCCAGAAGCACCCCACACAATGCCCCATTCAAGCCTCCATCCAAGCATCACCCTATTCAAGTTGCCTTTTGAAAGAGGAACAGATGCGACAAACCAGATCAGAGACAAAAGTCCGCCTTGTCACTTAGAGGAGGCCCTAGGAAGGGGGGGTGCACTGGGGAACGGAGCACAGACCAGAGGGTTCAGGAAACTGTGTGAGCGTGGAAGAAAGTGACCCAGTGAGTGTGGCAGACACAGGCCGACTGTGATGTGTCACTGCACTTATGAAACCACAGAAATGTGTCTCGGCGGGGGAGCTCTGAGGAGCTCCAGGGCTTTATGTCTCAGCCCAGAAAGATTTAAGCGAGAGGCGAAGTGATAGATGGGCCACTTGAGAGGTTTATAAGCCGGCACATGAGAGGTGCTGCCCCAAGAACTTAGCGAGCTGCAGTTTCATAATCCAAGGAGGAAAGGGGAGGGGGAAGAGACCACCTTCTTCCTCATCCTTGAGTAGAGGTCAAGCTTCCATCATCAGCTCCTCCTCCACGTCAGGCAAGGGAGTTTTCTTGTCCCTACATGGTCAAGCCAGGACTGTCATGGTGTGATGGCATGAACAAAAAGGTGTTAACATGGACTAAAGTTCAGTAAATCATCTCAGGCTTCAATATAATGTCAGTTTTCGCTGTATTTTCATCTCGTGTGTGCAGAGGACATGTCCTAGGAATTATATGGGTCTCATGCCCCACTGTTGTATTGTCTGGGGGCACATCTCGTAGTTCTGTGGCAGGTCTTGTTGCGAAGCAAGCCTGCTTGTTTTTGTGATTAAACAAACTGGCTTTCTTGAATGATCACTAACTTACAGGGTCTCCCATACTTTTTTCTTTACTTACGATCCCTTAGTGGGATTAACTATCTAATCACCTGCTTTGTCCCTTTACTCTGTCCCTATCACTTAGAACACAAAGCAACAATATATAGCAATAGTATATAGATTTCAACATCAGCTTCTAACTTGGGCCCTTTCTAGGCTCTACACCCAGAGGAGAAGAGACTTTTGAGCGAAAACAGTAAAAATTGTTAGTGGAGTAGAAGATAGACATCTCCTGTTGGCTCTTCCTGCTGTTAGTGATACCCTGGGACTTGGGTGGGTCTTCGAATGCCCCGGAGGTCAGGCACAGGACATTGAAGACTCCTCTCAAGTCAGGCCGGGTCAGGTCCACTGTGCCCTCAGGCTTGCTAAGAGCAGCTCTGAGCCAAGGCTACTGGCCATGAAAGACTAGACCTGCCAGTGTGTGGTGATAATAAGATTTGCCCAGGAAGAGGCCTCACATCTGGGCAGGGTTTCCACCTCCACCTCATGCTACAGAAAATCCCATTCTCTCCCCCACCACCATCTCCTTCATCCTTCCCCACAAGTTTATTCACATCTTGTGGAATTTCTTTCCAAGAAGGCTGGAAATAAAAGAGAAGGGAGGTGGAGCTGGGTCAGGAAAGACTCCCAAGGGTATGAGCACAAAACACCAGGCAGGTGATAACCTGGCTCCATCACCCACACCCTAGGACCCAAGACAGACCCTGACTGTTCCTGGTCTCAGTTTCTATGTCGGTACAATGAAGAGTCTGGACTACATCATGCTAAAGCCTTTACCCCATGTTCTTAGGGTCTGTGGCCTATTATTTATGCTGGATAGCCTGTGTTCAGTTCAGTCGCTCAATCGTGTCCGACTCTTTGCAACCCCATGAATCACAGCATGCCAGGCCTCCCTGTTCATCACCATCTCCCAGAGTTCACTCAGACTCACGTTCATCAAGTCTGTGATGCCATCCAGCCATCTTAGCCTCTGTCATCCCCTTCTCCTCCTGCCCCCAATCCCTCCCAGCATCAGAGTCTTTTCCAATGAGTCAACTCTTTGCATGAGATGGCCAAGTTTCAGCTTCAGCATCAGTCCTTCCAATGAATACCCAGGACTGATCTCCTTTAGGATGGAGTAGCTGGATCTCCTTGCAGTCCAAGGGACTCTCAAGAGTCTTCTCCAACACCACAGTTCAAAAGCATCAATTCTTCAGCACTCAGCTTTCTTCACAGTCCAACTCTCACATCCATACATGACCACTGGAAAAACCATAGCCTTGACTAGAAGGACTTTTGTTGGCAAAGTAAAGTCTCTGCTTCTGAATATGCTATCTAGGTCGGTCATAACTGTGTAAGGGTCTTTAAAAGACCAACAAGGATGGGGGATGAGGCTGGGGCTGAGTCACTGGGCCCAGGATCAGTCACTGGGCTGCAGCCCTGAATCAGCAGCTGTATATGTGCGTGTGCGTCTGTCTACCTACATGGGGACGTTTTACCCAGTGTCCTCTGTGCACCTGGCCCTGGATGACAGGCTGAGGGCCTACAAAGGAAATGAAAGAGCATTTCACCCCATGCTCTTGAAAATCTCAACAGGACACCATACTCATCAAACAGCGCTATTAGTGGGAAAAACTCACACCGAGGCAAGAGTGGGATTGGCTTATTTAAATGATGGCTCCCGTGTTTATTAGGGGCCATTAGCATCATTAAGTGGCGAGTGTAGAGCCTCACCAGGTGGCTTTTCAGACTTACCCTTCTCCATGGAAAGTTCTTTGTGAATGTTTTACCCACCGTTTTCAAAGCCCAACTCAAAAGAGGGCAGGTAAGCCTCCCCTGAGGTTGAGGCACAGCATGCCAGTCCTGTGACACACGCAGGCTGCACCTTGTCTGTGGGATTCACACCGGACACCTGGTCACAGCCTCAGGTGTGAAGGACAGGCTCAAGCTGTGGGGCACTGGTCCCACTCTGCCTGCCCCCAGGGGTGCCCCGGGCTGTATACATCATCCTCAGGAGAATCCTGGAGTGTCCCTGTCACTCCCATCTCCTGTGGGTGTTAAGCCCTCTTAAAACACCTGCATCTGTATTCATGACAGATAAAGCAATGAGGAGTCCATTCTCGGGATGCAAAAACTTATAAGTAAGCAGAGCAAGGAGCAGGCCCAGCGATTTCCCAGCGTGTGAACTGAATGAGAGTCAGCGCATCCACAAATCCCACCGCAGTGTTTGGGGAGCGAACAGAGCAGGCAGAGCAGTGATGCGGCTGAGCTATGTCTGGAAAAACGCGATTTGCTGGAGGGGAGGGGCTTTCCGAGCCACAAAGGAGCTGCACCCTGGAGGCCTCTTCAGTCCCACTGCTCCCCACCTCAGCTGTTGGCCCCCAAACCCCCATCGCCAGGCTCTGAACACAGAGCCAGGACCACTGTGGCCCACCCATCAGCTCAGACTCGTCCTGCCTGGAGCTGACTTTCACAGAGACAACAGTTTCTGGGGCTCTATCTGTGGGCCGTCTGCATTTTGATAGGTTTCCAGAGTGGATAATCCCTGAACAGCAGAGCAGATGCAGAAAGGAGATCCTGCTGTCTCTCCTCCAGCGGCTCAAGCACCAGAAAGGCTCCAAAGCTCTCCTGAAGGGCTGTTGTTCTCTCTCGGAGTTGTTGTTGTGGAGTTTTGTTTTCCTTTGTTTTGACCTAGGATTTACGGTCAATCATACAAATCAGAGAGGTTCAGATAAATCTTCAAACCTCAGGGAACTTCTCCAAGTCACGTCAGGTCTAAAAGCCTCTGTTCAAGTAATTATCTCCAAAACGCCGTGCCCTGCCAAGGCCACATACAGGATGAATCCCCGACTTAGAGCAGACCTTGCCTCCTGAGCATGTTCCCAGGCAGTTTTCCTCTAATACCTTTCTTTCTAAAGTAAATGTCCCATGAGCCCAGCTAAGCTTCTGCTGGTGGAAAGGTGGACCTTGTCCACATTTGGGCAGTTCTTTCCTGGAGACCCTAGGTCAACGGCAGAGATTTGCAGTCCACACATCCCTCACGTCAAAGAAGGAATGTCTCTGCTTATTGTCTTTAAAAGTCAGTGGCTCTCTGGCCTGCTCTGAAGCTGAGGATTACTGCATCTGAGCACACACCCCAGACAACACAGAGAAGAGCAACACACCTCAGGCCGTGCTGGCGTGCGAGGCACAGGTTCAGAATCTTCCCACCCCAGTCTCTTCACCTGCGGTCGCAGAATGTACGGGCCCCACCCAGTAGGCATCCCAGAAGGACGGAGGCAGGGAAGAACCCCATTTTGGAGAGGGGGGAGGGAGGTGGGTCCTGCCCTGTGCCCTGGCACTGCCCACATAGGGCCTGTTGTGACCAGTGGGGCAGGCATGAAGCCCTGTCCTTGGGGGCTGCGGCCGGCTGCCGCTCTAGGAGTAGGCGGCTCCACAGCCCGAAGCATGGCCCTGCCCTCTCTGCCTCCCTGTGCTTGGCCTTTGCAGGCTGGGCTTGCACACAAGTGCAAGTGTACATGGCACAGCCATGGGGCTGCACACACACACTCAGGCACACGCCTATACCTTTCCCACTGCCCTTTAAAATCCCAGAATCAAGCAATGTCAGAGGAAGTAAGGCCACCACCTCACAGCCATTAGGACAACCACTCACAGTAACACAGAAAATACCAAATGTTGGCAAGGATGTGGAGAAATTAGAACCCTTGTGAGCTGTTGATGAGAATGTCAAATGCAGCTGTGGAAAACAGTATCACAGTTTGTCAAAAAATTTAACATAGAGAGACCGTATGGATTCCAGTTCTACTTCTGGAATTGTACCCAGTTCTGCTTCTGAGTATTTATCCTGGCAAATTGAAAGCAGGGTCTTGAAGGAACATTTACATACCTGTGTTCACAGCAGTATTATGCACAATAACTAAAAACAGGAAGCAATTCAGTGTCCATCAGCCAATGAATGGAAGAGCAAAATGTGATATATATGTACAATGAAATGTTATTCAGCCTTAAAAAGGAAGGAAATTCTGATACATGCTACTACATGGATGAACCTTAAGAACAATACGCGAAGTAGAAGAAGCCAGTCACAAAAAGACAACTAGTGTGTGATTCTATTTATTTATCCACTGCTTTACATATCTCAAATAAATAGAATCATCCCATAGTCTTTTTGTGACTGGCTTTTCTACTTGGCATGCTGTTCTCAAAGTTCACTCACTCGTCAGTTGTGTTCTATTTATTTGAGATACATAGAGGAGTGGTGGCTCAGCTGGTAAAGAATCCACCTATGATGTGAGAGACTTGGGTTTGATCCCTAGGTTGGGAAGATCCAATGGAGGAGGGCATGGCAACCCACTTCAGTATTCTTGCCAGGAGAATCCCCATGGACAGAGGAGCCTGGCAGGCTACAGTCCAAAGGGTTGCAAAGAGTCGACACAACTGAGCACCTAAGCCCAGCACAAAGGAATGAAGTCACAGAGACAGAAAGAATGGTTTTTGCAGGGGCTGAAGGAAGAGGGAATAGGTGACTATCGTTCAATGGGGACAAAGTTAAAATTCTACACATGGAAAGAGTTATGCAGATGGATGGTGGTGATAGCTATACCATATTCTGAATATCACTGAGATGTATACTTTAAAATGGTAAGTTTTATATTATGTGTATTTTCCATGATAAAAATAAGCTGAGGAAAAAACATATTTTAGTTGTTTCCATAGATGACTAGTCTTTAATCTTTCCAGACTCAAAGTTACCTTTCCATAGCAAGTATTCTGTAACGTCCCTGTATAATCTTGAATGAATATGTGTCTTAACCAAAACTGGGATATAAAGAAAAATCCTAGGCATAAAGCATGTATTTTAAATAACTGTTTGAATGCCAGCTACACATCCCACCTCACAGTGGTAACATGTCAGCCCTGGCGTGCGGATCTTAGGGACACAAAGGCTACTTATGGAGCCCATAATGGGCGCGTTAGGTTGGCAGTTTGAGTATTCATGTGTCCTTGAGTGTGGAAAGATGATTCTCCAAAATAGCGGACAATTCTTGATAAAGTTGTAAACAAGGGAATTCCTGGTGGTCCAGTGGTTAGGACTCCATGCTTTCACTGCCAAGGGCACGGATTCGATCTCTGGTCAGGGAACTAAGATCCTGAAAGCCACAAGACACAGTCAAAATTTTTCAAATGTATATATTTTTTAATTTTGTAAAGATATAAACCAAATTTACAATATACAAACATAAGTGGATCCTTGGAAAATCCTTTTCAAAGCTGGAAGGGGATGTATTTTGTGTGTAAAACCTCAGTAGGTCCTAGTAACCCAAGAGTGGTAAGTGGATCTTTCACTCCAGTTAGAGTGGCCACCACCCCCACTGGCTGTGATTCCATCGATTTTGTTCCTGAGAATTGCTGGGAGGCTTCATCTTCCAAACAGCTAACCAAAAGTGACTGTCCATGGTGCAATTTGAAATGTTTGTTGGACAAGACAGTGCTACAAAGAACAGGGTCCCTAAAGTCCCTGGTCTCAGCCATTAAGTGCCACCAGGGCCCCCGCCAATCATTGTAAGAACCAAAAACACCCTCCATGGAATTTCAGAATGCCTGCTGGGAACAGCACTGCCCTTCTTGAGGTCATTTACAGAGTGCTTCTCCTGTGCTATGAGTCCTCACAGAGCAAAGTGATCCCTTACCTGGATGTAAGCCTGGCTCTAGGGCTGGGAGACTTTGTCCCTTCCATTCACTCAGTCCACAGTGGCCTCAGACCCTGCTGCATCTCTGGGCAAGGTTCCCTCAGCTCAGTGGCCACTCGAAGATCATAGCGGCTCAAAGCAGTGACATTTTTTGGACATCTGACCCCGAGGAACTAAATTTTTGCAGCCTCAGTAGCAGGACATGTCCATTTGCTTAGGTGTTGGAGGATGAAGCCTCCCAGCAATTCTGGGGGAGTCACAGCAGACAGGGTGGTGCTCACTTTTTCTCCTCTCGTCCCCTCCAGCTTCCCCGTCGGCCATCCCCTGCTCTAGCGCCACTGCTTCTCCTCGTGCTGCAGGTAAGGGCAGGCGGGGAGCAGGCAGGGGACAGAGCTTCTGGGCAGGGCATCAGGGGACCAGAGTCTGGAAGGGGCCCGTGTCCTCCTCCTAGAAAGCGTGAGTAACTTGGTAGGGAACCTAGTCGTGTGGGTTTCCCACAAACGCAAGAGTAAAAGCTAGAGTTCTTAATTCCAGGAGGGCTTTATTTATTCAAGTTTTCAAACATTATTCTTTCACTCAGGGGCCACCTGATAGATGTGCCAGTCAACCATAAAAAGTGTATGTGGATCCCTCTCCTAGGAATCCAACCAATTTTGCTTTCTCTAATAGGAATAGAAGAGAGGATTGTAAATGTCAAACAGCAGATTGTATAGCAACATCAATTGAACCAGGCATTCATGAGCAAATGTACCATTTATCTAGCAAAGCTCTGGGTGGTTTTGTTAATTTAAATTACCTATGCTGGGGAAAAACTTGAGATGAGGTTTTGTCCACAAATTCAGGTTACTTCCACCCAGCGTCCGAGCAGCCTTGATCAGCTCTGGTGCGGGCAGCTGGGGAAGGAGGTGTGTGGTCTGCGTGGCATGTATGTTGGACTAGGAAGGGCAGAGGCCATGTGGAGCCCTAGATGTGCAAATCTGTTTGTGGGCCTAAAGTGGGTCCTGTATCTTCAACTCAGAAGCCAGGATGATGAATAGCACAGTCCATGGAAGAGAACAGAGAATCCTGAGCAAGGACAGTGACCCAGCCTGATGTTAGGCCCTCTTTGGAGTCTGGAACAATGAGGGGCTGCTGATGAGTGTGGTGGGCCTGCTGTTGGTTCTGGAGTTAGGATTAGTGAGTGAAGAGGGGAGACAGGCTGAGTGAAGGCAGAGCGGGAGACAGGCTGAGCACCATGCATCAAAGGCAGGCAGGAACTTGGCAAGCCCCTCATAGCCCATGACAGCATCCAGGGTGGGTCCCTGTGGCCAGCTCCCTAAGACACTGAAGACACTCATGCAAGAGATGCAAAGGCTTTGGAGCATAATTTATGGAGGAGACAGGCAGAGACGAAGACAAGATGAGCATGTGTAGCTTGTCAATGATGCCATCCAATCATCTCATCCTCTGTCGCCCCCTTCTCCTCCTACCCTCAATCTTTCCCAACATCAAGGCCTTTTCCATTGAGTCCACTCTTTGCATCAAGTGGCCAAAGTAGGAGCTTCAGCTTCAGCATCAGTCCTTCCAATGAATATTCTGGGTTGATTTCCTTTAGTATTGATTGGTTGATCTCCTTACTGTCCAAGGGACTCTCAAGAGTCTTTTCCAGTACCACAATTCAAAAGCATCAGTTCTTCAGTGCTCAGCCTTCTTTATGATCCAACTCTCACTACTGAAAAAAGCATAGCCTTGACTATATGGACTGAAGCATATTGGTATCTCTGCTTTTTAATATACTGTCTAGGTTGGTCATAGCTTTTCTTCCAAGGAGAAAGTGTCTTTTAATTTCATGGCTGCAGTCACCATCCACAGTGATTTGAGAGCCAAAGAAAATAAAATCAGCCATTATTTCCACTTTTTCCCCATCTTATTTGCTATGAAATGATGAGACTGGATGCCATGATCTTCATATTTTGGATGTTGAGTTTTAAACCAGCTTTTTCACTCTCCTCTTTCAGCTTCATCAAGAGGCTCTTTAGTTCCTCTTCACTTTTTGCCATTAGAGGGGTATCATCTGCATATCTGAGACTATTGATATTTCTCCTGGCAGTCTTGATTCCAGCTTGTGATTCATCCAGCCTGGCATTTGGCATGAGGTATTCTGTATATAAGTGAAATAAGCAGAATGACAATATACAGCCTTGACATACTCTTTTCCCAATTTTGAACCAGTCTCTTGTCCTATGTCTGGTTCTAACTATTGCTTCTTGACCTGCATACAGGTAAGGGGGTCTGGTCTTTCACCTCTATAAGAATTTTCCACATGTTTGTTTTGATCCATACAGTCAATGGCTTTAGTATAGTCAATGAAGCAGAAGTAGATGTTTTTCTGGAATTCCTTTGCTTTTCCCATGATCAAATGGATCGTGGCCATTTGATTTCTGGTACCTTTGCCTTTTCTAAATCCAATTTATACATTTGGAAGTTCTCACTTCATGTACTTTTGAAACCTAGCTTGAAGGATTTTGAGGATTACCTTGCTAGTATGTGAAATGACCACAATTGTATGGTAGTTTGAGCATTCTTTGACATTGCCCTTCTTTAGGATTGGATTGAAAACTGAACTTTTCCAGTCCTGTGGCCGTTGCTGAGTTTTCCAAATTTGCTGGCATATTGAGTGCAGCACTTTCACAGCATCATCTTTTAGGATTTGAAACAGTTAAGCTGGAATTCCATCACCTCTACTAGCTTTGTTCGTAGTAATGCTTCCTAACACCCACTTGACTTCACACTCCAGGATGTCTGGCTGTAGGTGAGTGACCACACCATTGTGGTTGTCCAGATCATTAAGACCTTTTTTGTATAGCTCTGTGTATTCTTGCCAGCTCTTCTTAATATCTTCTGTTTCTGTTAGGTCCTTGCCATTTTTGTCCTTTATTGTGCCCATCTTTGCATGAAATGTTCCCTTGGTATCTCTGATTTTCATAAAGAGATCTCTAGTCTTTCCCATTCTGTTGTTTTCCTCTATTTCTTTGCATTGTTCACTTAAGAAGACTTGCTGTTCTCTGAAACTCTGCATTCAGTTTGGTATATCTTTACCTTTGGCATACCTTTACCTTTCATAGATATACCAAAGGTATATCTATATCTTTGGTATATCTCCTTTGCCTTTTGCTTCTCTTTTCTTCCTCAGCTATTTGTAAGGCCTTCTCAGAAAACCACTTTGCCTTCTTGCATTTCTTGTTTGTGGGGATGGTTTTCATCACTGCCTCCTGTACAATGGTACAAACCTCCATCCATAGTTCTTTGGGTACTCTGTCTACCACATCTAATCCCTTTCATCGACTGGTCACCTGTACCGTATAATCATAAGCGATTTGATTTAGGTCATACCTGAATTGTCTAGTTGTCTTCCTCACTTTCTTCAATTTAAGCCTGAATTTTGCAATAAGGAGCTAATGGTCTGAGCCACAGTCAGCTCCAGGTCTTGTTTTCGCTGACTATATAGAGCTTCTCCATCTTTGGCTGCAAAGAATATAACCAATTTGATTTTGATATTGACCATCTGGTGATGTCCATGTGTAGAGTCACCTCTTTTGTTTTTGGGAGACAGTGTTTGCTATGACCAACAAAATGGGCAGAGCACCTCCTCAGAGCTGGACCTTGGCAGTAAAGCCAGATTTGAAGAAAGGGCCTTCCAGGAAGGGGAAGCAAATTTGCAGGCTGCTTTCTGGCAGGTAGTGGGGGTAGTCAGGAACTGCAGCTCAGGCCACGGTGTAAACACTTCCCCAGAGGACCTGAGTATGGCAGCAGTGACCCATCTGCTCAGAAGTCATAGGTCCCAAGGGACAGCCAGCAGAGGATCACCAGGTGGCATGACTCTGAGTACACCTGTTTTGGGGTTGTGAGGGGACTATATCATGTGTGCTTAACAATCTCTAGAAATTGTCAGAATTTTGTGGCTTGGTCAACACCATCAGTAAAACTATATCACATATTAGCAAAAACATACCCTAAAGATAAACCCATTGGTTTTGGTATTTATTGTTAATTGAATTTTCCCAGAATGGCAGCAGAAAGATTGTTAATGTTCGTGAATTTACATCAAATTAAACATCTGTTCCTCTTAAGCTAAACTCCAGTAAAGTTATGGCGGCTCATAAATTAGATGGGGGAGGAAAATGCTTCTTGCTCTTTGCACAGCTTAGCAGTTTCAAAATAGACCTCAGAATGCCACATTGCAACTGAGGCCCATGTAACACAAGCATCTCGAGCTATGATGTTGGTGCCAGACGATTAAGCCGAGATTTTGCTTTGGTGGTGAAGATGGCAGCTTTGTCTTCAGCAGTGACATTACTTCTCAGGCCAGCTGGGGACAGTGTGGGAACCAGGGAGGCAGATGCTTGGGTGGGGATCAGAGCAGAGCCTGCCCATGAGCAAACCCAGCAGCAGCCAAGAGACTGGGCACACCCATGAGGGTCCTCCCAGGAGAGGGATCTGGATCTGAGCCCAGGGGCTGAGCCACCTGGCCTGGTCAGGAAGGACTGGAGTCCAGAGGTTGTGGCTCAAGGGCATGGCAGGCTGTTGTGAGGCTTCTGAAGGGACCTGTGTGCAGCTCAGGAAGGGAGCTGCCCTCCCTCAGGTGGTGGCATCTCAAAGCATGACCCACTAGCCCCCGCCGGGCACGTTCTTCCTTCCCATCCCACTGCTCTTTAGCTCACACCCATCCCCAAGAGAGATGACTCCTGCTAGTGGCAGAAGGGTTCTTCATGGTATCTAGTAACCTCTGTCCTGAAGTCCCCTCTCCCATAAATTTAGGGGTTTGCCAGGGACTCTTGAAGTGCAAGGCTGCCTCAGTAAGGGGAGGGCCAGCACCCTGGAGGCCATGAGGGGCTGTCTTCATAGGGGCCTCAGGATCCCCCTAGCCCCGACTCCCCCCAGTGCCACCCACATGTAAAGTTCTCCTGGAGCTCGGAGGGTCCCCGGGGTCAGCTTTGTGTTCAGTTACTGATCAGAACCCTCGTGTGGCACTGAACCTTTCCTACAGCTGTGCCACAACTGAATTCACCATCAGGCCTCCCCACCTGGGCACTGTTCCAAGCAGAAGCCCCTTGCCTGGCCTTTTCCCAGGACTGTCCTGACCAGCAATGGCAGAACCAGAGGAGAGACCCTCTCATCCTCCTCCCGTCCAGTGGCAGGTCCTGAAGAGCTGTGTGTTCCCTAGAGGGACTCGGAGGAGACACTCCCATGTGACCGCATGTCCAGCAGGGTGACAGCTTCTCTGTGGCCCCCCACCTCCTTGCCACCATGACTCCCAGACTTGTTGTGCTAGACTCTTTAGAGCTCCTGCTGTAGGTTTTCGGGTGCCCCGACTAGTGAGGTAGGGTCCATGCCCCTGGCAGTGAGTATGACACAAACCACACACTGGGGCTGCCTCACACACTCACGTGTCCTGCCCCCTGCAGCCAGGAGCTGATATGATGGGCGGCATGGCCCCCAGCCGCTCCAGAGTTCCAGACCTCAGTCACTATGCCTCAGGGTGGCTGGGACTGTCCCCTTCCTCAGGACAGGCCTGTAGCCACTATCCACCAAAATTACACTTTTTTCCAGTCGGCAGACATTTAATGAGCACCTTCTGCATGCAGGTGTGTGGGCCAGGTGCTGGCATCACACCTACAACAAGGCAGGGCCCTGGCTTCAAGGGGCTCCCATGTAATGGAGCAGCCTGATGCCAACAGTGTATGAATAACAGAGTGAAGGCTGGGGAGAGGACCACGACAGACAAGAATGGGTCAGTGCACAGGGACGTCTTTAGATGAGGATGGCTTGGCAAGGGAGGCAAGCAGAGATGGTCTCTCTCCAGTCTCCCTACCACCTCTATTCCTAATGCCAGGAGTCTCCAGCCCACCCTCCCTCCTGCCTCCACATCCCCCCAATGTCCAGGCCCTGGGCCTGTCCAGGGCCTTGACCACATGGCCTGTCTCCCTCTCTGTTAGAATCTGAGCTCCCTGCCACCTGGCTGGCTCTCCCTCCTTGCCCATGCTATGCCACCCTCTTTCCCTGACTCTGGAGCCACCAGCCCCTCCCACATCTGTGCCCAGAAGCTTTGCCTGCCACAGCGAAGACTGTCCCTTTGAGGCCGACCTGGCAGGGGCACACGTGGCTGATGGAATATTCAGTGTCTCCCTGGCTTCCCTTTGTTCTGCAAGAGAAAGCATGCCTTTGATAGACGTTCAATTCCAGAGGCTGCTACCTGCGTCCTATCTCTCTTTGCTCAAAAAATTAAATGTGGACGTGCCTGTGCTCCTGCTGTAATAATCTCCCTCAGAGTGGAGGCAGTGTGGCTGGAATGGGAGAACATTAGAATCTTCAAAGAGGGACAATTATTGAGGGAACTAGATTAATGAGGTGTCATAACAACTTAGCCAGATCCGTGGCTGACCTTTCTCGTGGAGAACGGGCTTGATAAATGTAGTTCATTACCAAGTTCTGACATGAAAATAGGATCACACTCTGGGCTCCTCAGCAAGCTGATCAATATTTTATCTGCCAAAACAGGCCCGGTCTGTGAGCAGGAGGAGCCCCCACACACATGTGCCAGCAGGAAGCCCGAGGCCAGTGCCAGGGCCTGGCCAAGCGGGGCCAGTGCTGCTGCGTGGGGGACACCGCGGCCAGCGGAGGACGACTGGGTCTTTCAGAGGACCTGGTGGGGACTCTCATCACTGCCAGGCTGGAGAGGCCCCAGGGCAGAAACGTTCATGGGGATGGGTAGGCGGGAGGAAGTCTTTACCAATTCAGTGGCCACCTGTGCCAGGCGCTGGGCATCTGGGAAGGGGACAGAGACAAATGCACCCGGCCCCGTGGCTCCTGTAGGGCAAATCATGCAGAGAGGCCCTCGGGCCTGGCAGTCATGCAGACACTGCGAGGTCTGTTATGTTTCCTCTTACGTCAGGACCCTGTAAGGTGTTTATCGTGCCCATTCTAAGGTAGGAAATGGGGGCGAGAGAGGCAGGAGTGGCTGCCTTCCCTGGGGCCTCACAGCCACTCAGAGGCAGAGCCTCTGATCTCCTTTGTCTCCTGACTCCTTGTCCCATATTCCGTCAAGCCTTGCAGTGACTGTCATCAATGGAGTTGGTGTCAGGTGTCGCAGCCTACGGTGAAGCCTATCTCTACCTGAGGACCCCAGGCAAGGTTGTTACAGGGTGGCCCAGTCCCCCTGGCTTCTTGATGAGAGGATTTGCCCTGGAGCCGCAGGACTCAGCCACGTTCACAGGCACTTAACACTGTCCCTCCATGTGCACGACTACCCAGGCTGGTCCCACAGCGGGATGTGGACGGCGCTGACAACACCCCATCCAGGTTCCTGTAGTCAGCCCACTCTCCATCATCGTGGTCAGCCCCCACGTGGTCACTGGGGAAGAGTGCTGTGGTCCCCAAGCCTCTGCTGTACTCCCCTCCAGGGACTTTCCCTCCAAAGGGGCAGGGTCCCTCCTGGGGCCAGGCCCACCCCCAAACATGCAGAGCACAGAGAATTATGCAGCCAAAGGGCTAATTTAGATCAGGCGATATTCCACCTGTGGCCAAGATGCAGTGAAGAGCAGGCCGGCAGAGATGCAGGTGAAGAACATTGAGGGGAGCAGTAAGCGCTGCCCCCATGCAGCACAGTCATGTGGCCAGTGCTGCTGAGATTGTGTGGCCAGTGCTGCTGGGATCGTTTCTCCCTCCACACCCCAACCTCCTCAAGTCCCCAGTCGGCTTGCCAGGTGGGTGGGTGGAAATGACCTGCGTAATAATGAGAAGCACCCAACCTTTGGTTATTGAAGCTCTTGCCTATATTGTTTAAGCGGAGAGGGAGATCTGAAAACAGAGGCTATGGGCCAGGCCTCAGGACCCATGCATCACATGAGGCCAGCCAGGGCTCTGCTAGCTTGGCTCTTGGCTCAGGGTCGCCTGTGCCAAGGGCTAGGCTTCACCCCCGGCTTGGCCAGCCTCTGGAAAAGGGATAGTGGGTAATTTACTTTCTTTCTGTATATTTATCTGCACTTTCCAAGTGTTTTCTTGCTGTTTTGATGCGTATGTTCCTTTTATACTAAGACAGAGGTTTCAAACTGGCAGCAGAGCGAGACGATTTACCTGAAGGCCAGCTCTGCAAGGGCTCACAGGTACCCACACCCCGCCTTGGGGAGCCGTTACATCTGACCCCACCGTGTGACCGGGAGGTTGTGAATGAAAAAGTAAAGCTGGGACTTGGTCAACTAGCACTTTGACATGCCTCTCTCAGAAGGTATGCATCCTAGAGACCAAAAGGGACGGCTTTGAGAAGGCAGTCCTTGCTGGAGAGGAAGCCTCAAGAGTCTTGAAAGAGGCTGAATTGTGGAAGCTGAAGTGGCCATCTCCACGGGCGCAGAAACGCCACCGTCACGTGCCCTTCCTCTGAGGCTCGTGCCCCCGTGAGCTACACAGATATTAGAGGAGCCAGGAACTTTGAGGCAATGGTTTATTTATTCCAGGTTGAGACTCATGTAAAGCACAACTGCTCCTGGGATAAACAAAGATTTCAGATCACCTTCTAGGAGCAGGACCTAGGAGCGGGGGGTTTGTCTTAGGACCTCCATGCCCAGCAGCAGCCAGGCACAGTGAGGGCCTCAGTAAAGGAAAGGACAGAGGACGTCTGGCAAAGTGCGATCTTCTGGGCCTGGCACCCTGCCCCAGCTCCACGCTTCCCTTTAACCTCATCCAAGCCCTGCTCCCTGCCCTACCCCAGCCCAGCCATACCCACCTCCTTGGGGATCTGGACACACTGTGCTGCTGGCCCCTATACCTGCGACCCCTGTGACCCAGAAATCCCTTCTCCCGGCCTCCTGTGCCCACAGATCCCTCATCCTGTGGGGCTGATCCTTAGCGAAACTTCCTTTACTTTGGCCTCGTTAGCTCTCCTTCCATGAGCACCCTCGATGCCCAAGACAGAAAGCTCCAGTGTACACTCAAAGTACCACCCAACATAGAGCACAGAGTTTGTGAGCAAATGCTGGTAAAAAGATGGAAAAGGCACGGGTGGCATGAGAGCCTAGCAGGAGGCCATACCAGGGATTCGGGGAGCTGACCCTGGACACTGAGGCACCTACCTCTTCTGGCGAGTTTATTTCTAGGCATGTGTATACCTTCCTGACCAGGAGGCATGGGCTGGGCATTGCCAGGGTGGAGGAGCCTCCGTGAACTCACAGTGAACTGTAGGGGTGTGATAGGAGAGGTGAGCCGGGGGAGGCTCTGCAGCCCACCCGACAGGCCTGCGGAGCTGGTTTTCCTGGCCACCAGAGTGGGAGGTGCTGTCAGGCTGCGTGAGGACCCCTGGCCTGGGGCAGCAGGCAGCTCAGAGGTCTGTGCCCCACCGAGACTGGAGGATGAGGCAGCTCTGCCCGTCTGACCTGGCCCAGCCTGCTCCAACCTGCAGAGGTATTCCTTTCTTTTGGGGAGGCAGGGGGAGCCTAATGGTATGCTAGCATTTCTGAACTGAGCCTTCTATCAATCCCACGTCCATCTGCTGTGAACACCAGCTTCCCAGTATCGAGGCACAAATGCCTGTCCCCTGGAAAGCCTGACAGGCCTTCCATTCCAGGCCCCTGCAGATCCCCCACACATTTCCACCTCCACCGAAGCGTCTCTCTGCCCTCATATACTGCATCCAGCTTTTGCCATTTGCCAGGACTGGTTTTATCCTCTGGGGGGCTAGGCAGCAAGATCTGGGCAAACCTCTTCCTCTTCTTTCCCCAGACTGGCCTTTGTCCAGCTCAGGAAGCCGAGGGCAGACCCTGAGCAGGAGAGTGTGGCTGTGGGACATGGCCGTGATTTTCACTGTGCCGACTTGAGAATCAGGTTTACCAACTGGAGGCCCCACGAGCTCCCAGGAATGGATATGCTACCAGGCCAAAGAGGGGTGGGAGAGCTATTCTTGTCAGAGCATGGAAACTCCTAGAGAGCAAATAGATTTGATTATACTGAACACAGCAATTGATTTTTTTCTAAATAAACATGCAGGATGAAATGGTAACAGACATCTGTTTCTGACAAGAATCAATTGACCCCAAATTGGAAGAAAAAAAATCTAAAAACACAAACAAGCACAAGAGAAAGTGGTCAGACCATCCAGGCTTGTCCAGTGAGGAAGGGAGAGAGACAGCCAGACTTCCCAGCAGTCCCGTCTCCGCCAAGCAGCTCCCTGTTTATTGCTCTTCCGCTAATATTGTTCCAATAACGACAAAGGGGAGAGTAGCCATCATTTTCTGAGCCCTTACGCAGTGCTAGGCCAGTGTCATGCCTTTTATCATGTGCATGTCTTATTTAACCCTCCTAACAGCCCTGTGCAAAGAGTTGACTCTTGGGGGCAGGAGGAGAGGGGGACGACCGAGGATGAGATGGCTGGGTGGCATCACTGACTCGATGGACACGAGTCTGAGTGAACTCCAGGAGTTGGTGATGGACA